>LOEQ01003628.1:195938-208190 GCA_001685075.1 Bramus lutescens | reverse complement strand
AAAAAAAAAAAAACAGAACAGAAACAGCATCCATGGTCTTCATGAGTCTCTAGGGAAGACTTATTGGGCTCATTATTTACAGTAGTCTTTTTCAAGCTTAACATCTATTGATGGTTAAAGTAATAGTCTATGTTACTTAGGAATAAATCTTATTCCTAAATCTGTTTTCCCCAAATCTTTTTATATTGAAGTCTTGTATTACTGTCAGTGTTCTCAAAGGAACATAATGGATAGAATGAATGTGGAGGGGGGATGGTATTAGATTGGCTTACAAAATATGGTCCAGGCAATCCATCAATGGCTCTCTGATTACAAAGAGACCAAGACTCTGGCAATTGTTCAGTCCACAAGGCTGGATGTCTCTGTAGTGCTTTTTTGGAGCTGGAGCTTCAGAGAATCTCTGGAGAGCTTCTGGTCTTCAGTTTACATTGGAATCCTGAAGAAGTTGTTCTAACCCTATAGATGCAAGCCTCAGCATCAGGATAGATGAACTGACCAATGAGAGGGAGGGTAAGCAGGCAAAGGGCAAAGTTTCCTTTTCGTGTGTCCTTTGCATATGGGCTGCCACAAGAAAGCATGGCTCATAATTAGGGTGTGTCTTCTTGCTTCAAATAGTCTGATTAAGGAAAGCCCTCACAGCCATGCCCAAAAGCTTGGGTTTAAGCTGATATCAGATAGTCAAGGTGACAACCAAAATTAGCCATCACACAACTTTTATATCTCAATCACAAGAGGTTGTTTTGGTTCTTAGGAACATAAACATCCTGCTGGATTTATTCATTTCAATAAATGTGATTACATTCTTAAAATGTCCAAGAAGTTTTACTTAAAGCAGGGAAACTCTTCAGAAGAACCCTGTAGGATGGGTCTCATCTCTACGTTGCACTAGCCAATGAGGCTTTTTAATGATTAAGTAACTACTCAAATGTCACAGAAAATGTCTAAATAGGTATTATCATGTCTTGTTGTGCCATATTCAAATGATGTCCCTGGGAAGCCTGCTCTTTTCTGGGAAGGGTGGAGACAATGTGAGAGATTAGATCTGGGGAACAGGGGAGGTGGGAGAAACTGGGAAGAGTAGAAGGAGTGGAAGCTGTAGTCAGGATGTATTGTACAAGAGAAGAATAAATAATAGTAATAAGAAGAAAGGAAGGAAGGAAGGAAGTAAGTTCAAAAAACTCCAAAGATTGTCTTGATATTATAGTAATTTATTTTACCTTGTATCATCAGCATCCCATGGCAACCAAGAAAAATCACTAGGCAGGTGTTCCCCACTTTACCAACAAGGAAAACAAAGATGAGGTGTCCAAAACTACATGCTCATTCCACATGACTAGTAACCTGTAGAGTCAGGATTCAGATTTGAGATTTTGGGCTTCCTGAATCAATGCTGGAGTTTATCAAATGCCCCACAGACTGCTTCCTACCTACTCATGGTAGCCAGTCGTCTTTCTTTAAGAAATGATTGACAGGAATGCAGATGCTTATATCTGAATTCATATTATCCTTTTTCTTTTCTTTTTAATTGTTTTTATATTTTCTTCAAGAGATTAAAATTGTAACATTTCTCATTTCCCTCTCCTTCTAAGCCCTCCAAAAATACCCCTCTTTTTGTTTCAAATTCATGGCCTCTTTTTCTCTTGTTATTGCATGCATGTACATATCTGTATATACATATATTCCTCATTACATAAATACTGTCTATTTAGTCTGTATAGTATTACATGCTTTTATGTTTTCAGAGGTTACCACTATTTTCTTCTCAATTATAAAGATATTGTTCATGAGCTTCACGACTGGGGCCAGGATAGACAGCAGATGTCTGTTGTGCAAGACAGAACATGCTCTGTACTGGGTTCTTGAGTTCTGATGTTTCTCTGGAGATTCTGTTGGTATTTGGGAGTATAAAAGCCATTCTCTCACAGCAATTCCAATATGTTTGTCATAATGTTCCTCTTTCATTTCCCTGTAAGTGGGATGCACTGCTAAAACAGATGGATTTAGCTACCTTGTGAATCTCACATGGGAAAGATACAAGTGGAAAGTGTTACTGTTAGCTCCTTTCACTAAGGGGGTTGAGTTACACAATCAGTCTTGAAGGCAACTAAGACACAGTGGGGCAAGGATACCCCAGACCCCATTTTAGGAAGTCAGCTTCAGTGGAAGATTGCAAACAAGCCATTATTTTGACAGTTGGAACAAAAGCTCTGATTAAAAATTAGAATACATTCTGCACTGATAAACAGACAGCTGCCTAATTACTTGCAAGATTTATATTTTGCTACATTAATTCCCTCATAATGGCTATTTCCCTGCTCTTTATAAACCTGGACACAATGAGCTTAACAGGGATAGGCTTTCATAAACGCTTGATCGTCCCTTTAATTAGATAGATGAGTTCCTGATTACTAATGTCTTCAAAACCCTATTTTAAAACTTCACCAGAAGAGGACTGAGCCCTTTTCACCACCTGGCATTCAACTTAAGAAGAGAATGCGTATTTGGAGACACCTAATTATGACTGATTTAAAATTTCTTATCTTTGAAATGGGCTCTCTAATTTGACATCATCCAACTGCCATTAACATTGAAATATGTACATATGTAGCATAATAAATGTAGCAAAAACATCAAACTGTATAAAATAGCACGAAAACAAACAGCTTCCAGACGCTTAGAGGCACTTTTGAGTGGGGAAAGTGCCATGAACAGAGGGAGATGACAAAGATAAATGAAGGAGGAAGTGATGTTAGGAAAACCAGCAGAGTAAGAAGCTCTAGGAGCCAATTCCTTCACGGGACCTCTCCAAGCCAAGCAAAAAACTTGTCAGTGTCAACTGTGTCAGATCTCTGGAGAACAGTTACAGGTTCGTAATGACTAAGCAATGAAATGAAAATTTAAAAAAAATGAAAAGAAAAATGTCACTTGAGCTGGAGAGATGATTCAGCAGTTAAGAGCAGTCCTTACAAGAGAAGAGCTGGGTTCTATCTGAGTACCCACAGTGGGGTTCACAATTGTCTGTAACTCCAGTTCTAGGAGATCTGACACCTTTTGATGATCTGTAGGCATCAGACACAGACATACATACAGGCAAAACACTACATGTAAAATAAAAATAAGAATCTAAAGAAAAAAATTTAAAGAAAATATTGTCCTTTGCACCATAGGAAATGGATTGTTGCACTTTGCTTGTAGTCAGTGGTTGCCTTGGAGATGTCAACTCAAGGGGTTAAGGTAGGAAAGTGGATTCTGGTTCTACAAGGAATAGAGCAGACAAGATTGGCAATGATTTGTGTGCTCTACAGAAAAATAAAAATAAACCCCATTTCATAAAATTCACAAAACCACCTCAAAATGGAATAAAGAGTTAAACGTCTGGTACCTGGAACTGAAAACTTCTAGAAACGGATGTAAGAGGGAATTTACATAACATTAGTCTGCACAGGCATTTAATGTTTGTTTATTTGCTTGTTTCATTTTTTGTCTTATTTTCAGATATAAACCAAAAAGCATGAGCAAAAGCTGTAGAAATAGACAATGAGATTACAATGGGATTAGGTTAAACAAAGAAAATGAGAGTGTAGAAAATTGAAGAATTTAAGACAAATTGTGAAATGGGAGAAAAGGTTTGCAAACTACACAATTTGGCTTAATCTCCAAAATATTTGCGGAACCCAACTCAATAATAAGAAAATAATTCAGTCTGTTGAAAGGGCAAAGGGTCTAAATAGACAATTCTCAAAGGACATTAAAATAGTTGACCACTACAAAAAAAAGGAAAAAATAAAAGTGGCTAAACAGCACTGAAAATGAAGGACATGAAAACCAGAACCACAATGGACTATAAGGTTCAAATTTTTAGGAAGGATTTTATCAAAAAGGCAGCAAGAGTCAGATGGATGTAGAGAAAAGAGGAGTCTCCTGTGTTGGCGACGATATCACAGACACGGCTGAAAACAGTGAACAGTCCACAAAAAATAGTACTAGAACTCCTGGGCTGAAACAATGACTCAGGGGTAAGGTGCTTTCTACCCAAGCCTGGAGTCTTCATCCATGCTGTTAGAATTTTTGGCTAATTTTCTAAATCAGCACACATGCCATTTTTATGAAAGTATTACCAGAAAGAATTAAGCTTAGAGCAACTCATAATATGAAGGACACCAACTTTAGCAAGTACTAGACACAAGTCATCCAAACTGATGTGTCAACTCTGTATTCTGGAGTACTTTACTTATACTCTATCTGTTAAATGGGGTTAACAATAGCCTGTTGATAATGTGAGTAAAATTAAAAGCCTGTTCAGAGTCCCCCTCTCCTGGCAGATGTGTATGTATTCCCCTTTCCATTATTCCATGAGAGATATATGTTTATTTTTCTTTTAAAGAAATAAGAAAAATTTTCCAGGAGTATGTGGTATCATTCTCCCAAAACATCTTTATTAACAGTCTCTTGCATCTACAAAAGAACTTTTGATACCTGTAAGATTATATGGACTGACCAGGATAGAAGCGAGACTCCAAAAACCCAACATTAATTTCTTCTTTTCAAATGTCTCAGAAATTGCATAAGCTCAACATATGGCTTGATCAGAATCGATGACTAGGAGGCTTTCCTTCATTCTCCTCTTGTGTCCTCAGCACGGACTTCATCATGTACCTGTTCTCAAAGACAGAAGGTCACCACTGATAGATGGGGATGCAAGCCAGTTGATTCCATATGTGTTGTCAGAGACTGCTTGTTCATTGCCGGCCACTCCAACCCAAAACAATCACACAGAAACTATATTATTTGCAATACTGTTTGGTCAACAGCTTAAGCATAATTTTAGCTAGCTCTTATATCCTAAACTAACCCATCTCCATTAATCTGCTTATCACCATGAGGTCGTGCCCTATTGGCACAGTTTTAGTAGGCTCCAGTGGAGACATCTGTCTCCTGGGGGTGGCTATATGGCTTCTTATTGACTCCGCTTTCTCTCTCCGCCTCTATTGGCTTGGAATTCCTGTCTTGCCCTATTCTGCAAAGCCACTGGCAGAAACAGCTTTATTCATTAACCAATAAAAGCAAAATGTAGACAGAGGAGTTCCCACACTAAACATGTTAGAGGCAGGCTCTCCATTAGGCGTACATTCTCCCTCTCTTCAGTTTAATTAGATCTAATTATGAAATATATACCTGAAGCCAAAAACACCTGTTAGAAAAATAACATGCAATGTTCAGTTACATCAACCATTTAAAGCTAAATGGACTTGAGGAAGCAGTTTTAGGTCCCACAAGAAATATAAATCATTTGTTCCAGAAAGGAAACATCTCAAACTACATGGCAATTAATGGCACTGAAATGATCTTGTATACTTTAATAATGGATATATGTCCTTATACATTCATCAAAATCCAAAAAATAGACAGGACTTAGAGTGACAATGAGTTGGCATTGGCTGATAACGGCATCTGAAAGCAGGTTCACTGATTAGAGCAAATGCACTCTTCAGGTTGGGGTATAGATGGCTGGGATATCTGTGGAGTGGCAGAGACTGACTGTGTGAAAGCCTTGCTGGTGATTGAAAACTGCTCTAAAAATAAAGTCTACTGCTTTCAAACAGATCTAGGTTTTCCTTTTAACTTTGTAGCCTATATAAGACCCACCTCTCTCTAGAGTGAGGTACACACACTTTTAAAGTACTGTTAAAATCTGCTCAAGTCACCATCAGTGTTAATAATAAGTACTTTCAGTTTTTATTGAAAGTACAGGTGTTATTTATTCTAACAAGCAAAGACTTTGGGATGGGCAAGTTGATTCCTTAATTAGCAGTTGTTGGACTCTCTTTTTCTGTTCTCACTGCCTTGAGCAAAACGGCTGTCAGTCAAACAGCCAACCAGACAACCTTCACAGGCATCTGAAGCACTTCATGAATATCTTGAGAAAGCTTTGCAGTGATCACTACTCATTTCCTAGGCTACTGAAAACACAGCCCCCACCTGATCTGCTGGTGCAGAAGTATATACCAGACTTTCTTCTATCATAAACCTTGGTAAACTCTAGATGACCCTACAATCATTTACTCCTAGGGAGGATGGGAAACGACTTCCTCTGGTATCGTAGCAGGATTGCTTAAGCTAGTGCTAAAGAGGCCACCTGTACCTGACCCAACACAGAAGCTTCAGTGGTGGTTAAGACTGGTGCTGATGCAAGGTTATGATGTATCCAACATCCTTCTTCTATGCTATCTTCTCTGGTCTTGCAGCATGAAGCTTGACCAAAGGCTTCTCTCAAATGATTTCTTCTTACCTACTTTTACCATCACGGGCTAAGCTGTTAAGATGAGAAAACTTAGTGGCAGAGATAGAAGACAGGAATTCTGAGCAGAGACCATGGAGCAATAGGGGACTGACAGTGGAAGGGTCCAAGGCCAACGTTTAACAGCAGCAGGACAGGCACCTGCTAGACAGATAAAGCAGCAGTCCATGGCAGGAAGTCTGAAGTCTGATGAGAGAGAAAGCAGCACAGCCACACCTAGCACCACACTGACAAGAATTGCAACAGATGTCTTCAGAATGCTTTTCTGTTTTCTCTTTATGACTGCAACCTTAAAGACTCAAACCACTTTTAGACAATATAGTTCAATGTTTAGGGTTCATTTCCCACTCTCTCACACGGAATTGTTAGAGATCAAGTGGACTTTAAAGTCAGACAGCAATGAAGACACATCATGTATGACCTGGATTTTCAGTTTGGCCACATCGGAAACATTTACATGGGTCTACAAAAATATGTGGAAGTCCGTGTCTTCTAAGATCCTAGCATCTCGCTGGGTCATGGTGGTGCACACCTTTAATACCAGCACTGCAGAGGGAGAGGCAGGCAGATCTCCCTGAGTTCAAGGCCAACCTGATTACAGAGTGAGTTCCAAAACAGTCAGGACTGTTACACAGAGAAGCCTGCCTCAAATAAAAATAGAAAGGAAGGAAGGGAGGGAGGGAGGGAGAAAGGGNGAGGGAGGGAGGAAGGAAGGAGAAAGAAGATTCTAGAATCTCATCTTGAACTAGGATAGGTCACAAGTCACAAGAAAATCAACGAGTGATATTTATCTCTTGAAACAAGCATTGCTATATTATGGAATGTGATACAAAATTGAAAAATGTATATGTGTGTGTGTGTATTGATGTATGTGCTATTTTGTGTGTAAGTGCCCATGTGTGGGTTATACATGTGTGCAAATGTGTGTGGAGACCAGAGGACCACTTAAGTTGTCATTTTTCAACTACAGTACAATTTGGATTTTTTTTAAATGGAATTTACTCTCTTACTGCCCTGAACCTCATCAAATAGGCTAGGCTGCCAGTGGGCTCCATACGTCCTCTGGCCCTACCTTGCTGGTGCTGGCATTGGAAGCCACACCATATCTAGCACAACAAGGCTAGAGTTTTTCATGTAGCTCTTGAAATTGAACTTAGGTCTTTGTGCCTGCCCAGTAAGCAGTTACTAACTGAGCCATCTCCTCTCCTAAGCCCAAACATACATTTAATCATTCAAAAAATGTTAAAGATTGGAGCAATGGGCTCAATGGTTAAGAACATTTACTGCCCTTGCAAAGAACCATGGTTCCATTTCAAATACCCACAGGGTGGCTCACTGTAACTCCTGTCCCAGGTAATTCAGTGTCCTCTTCTGACCTCCTTGGGTACCAGATATGCATGTGGTACACAGACATACATGCAGACAAAATATTCATATGTAAATAAATACTCATATATTTATAAATAGATAAAATTATTGGAAGGTAAGTTTCTTTAGTATTTCATAAGAATTTTCTATATCACTTTAAGACAGAATCTAACCCAGAGATTTTGAGTTTTACTAGTCATTAAAGAAATGTAGAGGAAGTTCTGAAATAATTCCAGGTAAGGAATATAGTAAATAACCCCTCAGGGAGCCACGGCAGGCAAAAGTGTCTAATGGGGACTATATGCAGAATTCATTATGCAACCAGTGTCTAATGCCCCTGAAATTTCAGTCTTAAAATGATACAGATGTTCTTTATGGTTTAATAAAATCTCCTGCTCAGGGTCCGCATTATGAAGTAGTAATAGCTCATTCTGCTGTCTTTTTGACCTTTGGTGCAGCTGGTTAAGTGTTTGTCCTTAGGAGTCCTCACTCCACTTACTGTGGGTAAGTCAGCACGCTGTGTCATAATCCGCAATCAATCCACATAAATAAAACAATTCAGTGCAGATGTGACCTGAATACACTTTCAGACTTTGCTAATTACGCGAAGCTGTGGCACAAAGGTTTCAAGGTCAGAGATGCGAGCGGTGGATTTACTCTGTCGAAAAGCACAGAAGGGACCATGATGCTGCAACTTATTACTGTAATGGCTTGTTTGCAGCATTTCAGAGAGCTTGCCACTCTGAAGACATTGCATCACCCACACCAATTGCTTTTTCCTCGGGTCACATAAGGTAAAGGCTTGGCTGCTATAAAACTATAGAAATAGAGATCTGGGTCTAGCCTAAGCACTCACAGAGAGAACCAAGGAGAACAGAGAGACAAGAAAAGACATAGAGGTACAGATTTGGGAAAGAAGATTCTGGAATCTGGGAAAAGATTCTTCATCTTTATTGTGTGGCCTACCACCTTCATTGTTGTGATGAGGCTCAATAACCAGCATTAGATTCTGATTTCCAACAAGAAGAAATGATGTGGATTCTGGGATCCTCCTATGATCCGGGGTGGGATAGAGACTCTAGTAAGACAAACCTCTACAGACCAGGGAAATAACAGGGATGACTCTGGAAAATGCTCAGAACATGAAGGGATGCTTGAGTTACTTTGAAGGTTGGAGGTGGAGACTCCAGAACATAGCAGGTCCTGTTAACACACCAGAGGATCAGGAAGCAGAGAGAAAAATTAAGCCAGAAATGGGGTTGTACCAGGACCATTAATGTCAGCTTAAAATGATCCACGTCACTCAAGGATCCACTTCCCAAAGGTTCCACAGCCTTTCAAAGCAGCATCTCCTTTTGGGACCAAGTGTTAGAACTTGTGAGCCCATAGGGGATCTGTCACACACCCCAACATAACATTGCACTCCATGAGCTTAATACCAGCTAGTCCGCGTTTCAACTTCTAACATGCCCTGTTTGCTTACATTTCCAACACTGTTCCCAGTGTCTGTACTCTAGACAAACTCTTAGCTATAGATTCCTATAAAGCAAAGATGTTTACAGTCACATACTTCCACGATAGACTCATGCAAGGAAAACCTTCCCATTCCAAAAGCGAGGTAAAGGGTTATCTCCATTGATAAAGCGCCAGATTTTAGAAAGTTCCAATTGTTTTCCAGTTTTCAACTAGTAACCTCTTATCCAAATGCCAAGTAAAAATAACCTCTGATCTGCTTTGTTTTCGTAAATTTGCATCACATGATTATTTAATGCACACAACTCATACAGTACTCTGTCTTATTTCATTTATCTTAATTTTTAAATGTCCATTGTTGTAAGAAGAGCGGGAGGCCGCGTCCCGCCACCCAGATAGCTTAACCCCAGAAATAACCACATGGAAATCTGTATTAATGAAATTGATGCCTGGCCCATTAGCTCTAGCTTCTTATTGGCTAACTCTCACATCTTGATTCAACCCATTTCTAATAATCTGTATGTCACCACAAGGCCGTGGCTTACTGGGAAAGATTTAGCATGTCTGACCTGGCAGCTTCATGGTGGTGGCTCTCTCTGTCTCTATCTTCTTCCTCCCAGAATTCTGTTCTGTCTACTCCACCCACCTTAAAGCTGCCCTATCAAAAGGCCAAGGCAGCTTCTTTATTTGACCAATGAAAGCAACACATAGAAAGAAGACCCTCCTATACCAGTCCATTCATGTTATGACATGTCTTAGTATTTTGTTACTTTTCATTGTTGAAAAATATTCTATTGCTTGGTCTGATGTATTTTCTTCATCCATTCAATGTTTGGTGAATATTCAGATCATTTTTCCTAGTACAAGTCTATAAATATTTGAGGACAAGTCTCTACATAGGCTTCTATTTTCTTTATTCTTTACAAGATCTCTACTACTAGAATTACTAGATTGCTAAATAAATTTGTTTTAGTTAAACTTTGTAAGAACTACCAAATTTTTCTTAAATTGTGATTGCATCATGTTGTGATGGTTAGTTTTAGGTCAACTTGATACAAACTCAAGCTACTTGAGAAGAGGAAAGCTCAGTTGAGAAAATGCCTCAGCTTGGCATGTGGCAAACCCATAGGTTGTTTTCTTTACTAATGGTTGATATGGAAGAGCCCAGCCCATTTAAGGCAGTGCCATCCCTGGGAAGCTAGTCTTGGGAGGTTTAAATAAAAATATAGATGACTGTGAGCCTGGAGAGCAAGCCATAAAGCATTTCTCCATGGTTCACATTGAAGTTCCTGCCTTCAATACCAGCACTGTGTGACCTCTCCAGACAAATCATTTGTTTAAAGAGAACTGAGGTCCCCAAAACAATATAGAAAACTGCCATAGCTGTCCATTGCCCACCAAAACTATTTGGTAAGACTGATAAGGGCAATATAACTCTTTCTGGTCATATATCATAGATAAATTGAGCTGGAACAGGATTGGAAACTTTGTCCCTGCTGGTGAGCCTTTGAGGTACCAAAAGGTGCTATGCAGGCTTTGGGGACAACTGTCATCAACCATCTTACTTAGATGTGGACCCTTGGTACTAAAGTGCCAACTGGCCAGGAAAGATGTGCTCATTGTTGCAATGGTGGAGAGACTGCTTTGGGGGGTAACCAACTGCTTTATGATGGGACTTGGGGCCTGTACCCCCAGGAGGGAATTCCTGGATGGTACTGTAAACCTGGTCAAACGTCAATGGGTCGATTAATGCTGCTGCCAGTATCTGATCAAAGACTGGAATCTGCAGAGACTCATAACTGGTCAAAGTACTGAGAATTAATGACTATTGAATAGGCAGCTATAAATGGGAAATCTAGATCACCTCCTCCAAGGACCAGGGAATGTCATAGAAGAGCTAGAAAGAATCTAGGGAGTTGGGGGAAGAGAGGATAGTATAGAATATTGACTTTGAGGCATGGCATAGCTGTTGTACTCTCAAACAGCTTTGATTTCCTGCTCAAGACTGGACCTGTCAACTGCCTGTCATGGTGGAAGAAGGGACATCTAAGTTCCAGCCCATCCCTGAGCATCTATCTATATGCTGTTAATAGTTGGGCAAAGAGAGATGCTCTGTTCAGTGGCATGACCACTGATAAGGCGCCATGCACTGTAACAAACCTTCACACATGCTCTTGTCAGCAACCCTGACGAACCTCCTTGGAACACACATGCATCCTAGAAGTAGAAGGGGAGGCTGGGTTAGAAAGAGGAAGGGAATCATCTGAAGCGGGAAAGAAACATAAAAGGCTAATGGGACTAAGTACAATCAATGCGAATTAGGTACACAAATGAAATGTCATAATGAACTCATTGTTGTGTATAATTAATATGTTAATAAAATCATCAAAAATACAATAAAATCCTGACCAGAATGACTTAACTAAAAGTCACTTAAGTAAAAGGCTGTCTCCTTCCAACAGCTTTACTGTCATTAGCAGTTCCTGTCACAATCATCCTGTCCCTGCTGCCATGTGCCCACACAAAATGAGCCAAACAGCACAGGGCTGGAAAGACACCTATCTTTACATATCTCCTAGGGGGGAAAAAACAGATCTCATTTATATGTACATACATTATGCAACACAGGCAACTATGTCTCAGACCATAATATAGTTCACAATGTGTGACAAAAGTTGCATAACCTCGAAAGTTTGAATTCTCTTTCATGGTCAGCCTAGAGACTGGAAAGAAAAAACCACTATGATAAGATAGGTATTTTGTGGTGATTTTAAAACATACCACACTCAGATAAGGGCATAACTGAGTTCCTGATGAGAGTAAAAATTAGCAGGACCCATGTGCCCATTAATAGTAGCAAGGCACACCGAGAAACTAAAGCACCAGGGTTTCTTTGCTCAGGAATAAAAGTAAAAACATAATGGAACTTACCAGAGAAACTGGGGATGGGGTGGATATGTGCTTAGGAGAGACAGGAACCGAGAAGAATCATGCTGCAGACGTGAACAAACATTCGAACAGCAAGAACGGCCCAGAGGATGGACGTGCAGCACTTGGCTCAGCATGCACAAAGCCCTGGGTATGACTCTTAGTAGAAAGTAAAAAAAAAAAAA
>LOEQ01003628.1:118647-129146 GCA_001685075.1 Bramus lutescens | reverse complement strand
TAGTAACAGACAGTAACAATTGTGCACAGAGAATCACAATAGTGACACCAACTGAGAATCAGACTGTGCCGTATCACAATCATACCCTGGCAATTGTAAACATCTTTAGCAACAAACTACTCTTCTCTCCCGCAGACCATTTGCAACTTTCCTTCATGCCCCTCCAACACCTCTCCCTTCCATAAAGATGTTCTCACTGCACAGGTCTGTTAGCCTGGCCAACAATGTGCGCAGAGGACCCTGCATACATACCAGCCCAACAATACCCAGTGGTCAAATTATGCTCTGCATGCATTCAGCACTGAACTGATTTGCAGCTGTCAAGGTTGGGTCATCCTAATTGAGATTCAACACAAGTTTGTCGACTGCCTGCTATCTATTAGTACTCAGTCTGGCTGCCGTGAGAATCAGCTGGGGAGCAGCAGAAAGGATCGATGGCTGTGCTTCACTTCTGGCCAATTAAACCAGGATTTTTCAAGAATGAAGCCTGGTCACTAAGAACTTCCCTGTCTTCCCTGGTAATTCTACTATGCAACGCAGGCTGAGCAGAACTTAGCCAGGTAGCTCGGCATGATAGCCCTGGCTTTGTACTCATAGATCCAAGCCTCTGACTGTCTAATTTGTTCTCATCTGTAAAAGAATCAGAGAGCCCATTTCCATGACTTATCGTGAGATATAAATGAGGTCGTCCATATAATGCATTTGGGACAGAGCCTGGCTCACAGTATGAATTCAACAAATGCTACTTTCTGCATGTGGCACCGGCGGAGGATGAGGGATGAATGAGAAATACATATGAATGAGGAAAACACACTGCTTATTCACAGAGATGATGTGAGAAATCAAAGAACTGATTACAAACTTAGGGCTCCCTTTTATGTTACTTAAACATCTTGACGTTTATCAAAACTTACTGAATATAGGTTCATACAGCCCTGGACCACCAAGACACAAGTAATGCAAGTGTCATTAATGTTGTTTTCTACTGCCGACTTCCAGCCCATACCGCGCTTTAGACTCTAGCATGAAGCATCCTGCCTTGGCTCTTCCTGCAGTGTACTTCCATGCGCTGAAACATCTTCCTGTGTGTTTTCTAAGTCCCCTGCTGTGAGAAGCAGATGATAAAGGCTGCAAGCGGGGAGAGTCTGAACCTGACCACGCAGGTGCCTGTTCTTGCCCAGAACAAATCACTTCTGCTATCTGGGGTGATCTTCCTTCACTGATACTGCAGAAGACTGGACCGCCGGCTGGAGCTGACATTCTGACCGGAGGAAATGAAGCTGCTGAAAACAGGAAAGTCTGCCACAAGCACAGTGATGGTTTCTCTCACTTTCGCACTTCCTAGAGGCAGCTCTAAAATGAATGGTGCACATAAATCACGCTCTCATCGAAACCATACTTTCACATTTGAACAGGAAAATACTAGAGCCATTGTCACCAAGCCTGCACGCCTCCTAGTAGCAGAAGTCAACGAAGACAATCCGACAGACATGCGTGTTCCGAAAAGGGGTCACAGTGCAGCTGGGAAACAGCAATACACGGCGCTCAAGTGCGTTCCAGTGGTACTCATGAAACATAAAAGCATGTTCTTGTATTCTGTGTCCTCCAGGGCAACAAAGTAAGAGTCTGTGGGTTGATGTATCAAGCATGCACC
This sequence comes from Bramus lutescens, assembly GCA_001685075.1. Classification (NCBI taxonomy): domain Eukaryota; kingdom Metazoa; phylum Chordata; class Mammalia; order Rodentia; family Cricetidae; genus Bramus; species Bramus lutescens. The sequence goes on along the minus strand of LOEQ01003628.1, from coordinate 127,492 downwards.
TACTTAAATCCCTAAAAAAAAAAAAATACTTTCCTCATGTGCAAAATAGAGCTGATCACAATACCCATTCGGTAGAATTGTTGAGTGGAATGGGAAAAAAAGGTAGTGAATAGCCTAGCGCAATGTAACTAACAAAAGCTACACTGCAATGCTAATTATACTAATAGTTACATAAGGAACATCACCAGTGCTTATTAAATGTGGGCCTCAGGGCAGCTTTTAATCAGCATACAATGATGCTACAATCAGTATGAGCTAAGATAAGCAAAATAAAGGAATTCCTACTGGGAGAAATGAGAATGTTTTTTGGAAAGATATGTACAAATCCATCTTGGAAGGAAAATTCATCTTAAGTAGAAATGTGGACTAGAACATAAGGATATAAAAAGAGAAAGGAGAGAAGCCTGTATGGACCTCAGTCACCATTCANNTGGCGGGCCAGCCTGCCTCCATCTTAAGATTAGAAGCCATTTATTACAAGGTCAGAATAAGTTCATCCCTGTTTTCTGCAAACCTTAAGCTTGACCTTATCTTGACCCATTTTCAGGGATTTGGCATGTTCCAAACCACATACTCTCTGGCCATACATACCCTGATGAAATAAGATACTCTGTCAAATAATTTTGAGATGTTCTGCCTAGTTCTTTATAACTGAAAACCATTGTGAACCCCTAGCCTTGCAGGTTTTGGCGGGGTCAGACCATATAAACTCCACTTTCTCCTGGAGCTGTGACAAAAGCATTATGGCAGGTTCCAGGCTCTAAAGAGCAGACACAGGCAGATGTATGTATGATATAACAGACAGATGTGTGTCTGTGATGGGTCATGCAGACCCCAGTTCTAGGGCTGAAGCTGGAGGTTAGTACCTCACACATTTGCACAGCCTGCACAGAGCTCTGGACTTGATCCCCAATATTATGTGAACCAAGCAACCTGAATGCCTGAAATTCCAGTCTCCAGAAGATAGTGGCAGGAAGGTTATAAATCAAGGTCATCACCAGCATTATAACAAGATTTCTTTTTAAAATTTATTCTTTGAGAACTTTATAGATGTATACAATGTATTTTGATCATACCTATATACCATATCAACTTTCAAGCCAGCCTACATATGACCCTTCCATTTTTAAAAAACTTAAAGGAAAAATTCTGGTTCTGTCACATGGAACCCACATCCCAAACCCCACCACCCTCAATCACTCCAGTCTTAAGAGATGTCATGGTTGAAAAGGGTGGTGCTCCCCAGGAGTGCTCAGCCTCAGTCCTGCACAGTTACTGTTACTGTCAACTTGTGACCTTTAAAGGCCCAAGCAATCACACAGGGGTAATGCCTAGGAGAGCATGAAAATCTGGTATACAGCTTGCTTACCGCTGTCTGAACACACACATAGAAGCACCATGCTAGCCAAGAAACACTGGCTACTTGATTTAACACGTGTGAAGTATCTCTTCTGCACCAGAGCTGTGAGGGATTGCACACACAGATAAGCGCACAGAAGCCTTGAGCCCTCTGAGCCCACAGTGTAAGGCAAGAAGACTCTATCGGCAGCTTTGGCCACAAGAGCCACAGACAGAAGTTTGACTTAAACTTCTTCTGGGCAATAAATGCAGATTGGGTAAAAGAAAGTTATTTGCAGAATTCTCATAGGGGAATTGTCTGTGTTTGGGTTTATTCTGAAGGATACCACAACTAGACTTGGGAAAGCCTTTTCCAGTATAGCCATTGAGGCAATGACTGAGGAGATGACCGTGGATGAATCTGACAGCTAAACTGTCTTAAGATATAAGCAAGAAGTGGAGAGCTTGGGAACTAGAGGGAGAGACAAGAAGTGTGGGAAGGGCAAAAATATATGACATGAAGTGGCTGCAAAGAAAAGTGGCCTGCAAGAAGTCTCCAACAGCAGCGGAACTGATGGACATTTAAGAACAAGAATAGCTAATATCCTTATTAAAACTATTAATGGTACTATACATCATCTTTTCTCTCCCACTATTGCTTCAGTTAGACTGTGACATTTTTCAACATCGTGTGGTTTAAGAAGGGAGCCTTTTAAGACAGGGTGTTCAGTTCTGAAACTAGGGAGGCAGAGCAAAATGAGCAAAAATGGTCATTAAAAATGAGTTGGAGAACGGTAAGGATGCAGGGCCTGGTGCTGAATTATAACCCCAAGGGTTCGTAGATATCGTGTGAGGGTACAGAATATCTCAGATATCCAACTGCATATTTACTCACACCTCAAAAATCAAGGTGGTTTATACATGTAATATGTTCAAATAATACCTAAGATGCCTTACACAGGCACCTTTCACTATAACAGCAATAAATTTAGGGTATACCAAACACTATAGGCATATAAATATATACACACCCATTTTAAATTTATTTTTATTCTTTGGCCATTTTATACAAACATGCAATAGATGTTGATCACACCCACCCCTAACTGTACCCTCCCACTTTCCCCAGCTATCTCCCAACATGTTACCCTCCCAAGCTGTGGGATAACCCTTCTGTATGCTGTGAATATATGCTGCCCTCATTGGTATATAATAAAAGCTGCTTTGGCCTATAGCAAGGCAGAATACAGCTAGGCTGGAAAGCCAAATTGAATATGGGGAGAAAGAAGGACAAAGTGGAGAGAGATGCAAACCAGCTGCCCAAGAAACAAGATGTCAGCAGACTGGTAAAAGTCATGGCCACAAGGCAAGACGTAGATTAATAAAAATGGATTAATGTAAGATGTAAGAGCTAGTTAGTAATAAGCCTGACTTATAGGTCAAACAGTTTGTAGTTAATACTAAGCCTCTGAGTGACTTTTGGAAGCAACTGTGGGACATGGTGGGACAGTACAACCTCCAATTCCACTCGCACCTTCACACGCCCAGATGCCAACTACTGCTGTCTGCTAAAATGATGATTCATCTCGTTGACTGAAATGTTCAGATTTTATGGAGGTAATCACAGCTGTGGTGAGCTCATGAGAAGGCATGCACATTGCAAGTCCTACTTGTGAGGCAAATGAGCACCCATAATTTCCCCCATCACTTTGTACTTTGGTTAAGCTTTCAGTTAACCACCACCCCTTTCTGGAAATGCCTGTTACAAACACCCCTGGTTTCTACGGCCCCAAGGTTAATGCCTGCTCTGCCTGTGGCCCACCTGAATATAGCATGCTTTTATTTCTCAGTCTCCTCTCCATCCACAGGGCTCCACGTGAGAAGCAAGTCAGCAAACTCATTCATCCCAGGAGAAAGCATTTTCTCGGCATGCTGTGGAGGCTCCTGGGTGTGCACTGCCTGTATCAGCCACTGACTCCACTACACCTACACTGCACAGTTCCCTATCTGAAATTCACATTAGGAAGAAATCACACATGTGGAGGTGGTAAAAGTCCAAAAGGTCGGCATGTGTTTTGTTCAAGAGAGTTCATCATTTACCTCAGCTGAAAAAAAGCTTATGTTCCTTTCCAGCAAAGGAAGAAACAGACAAAAAGCATAGAAGTAAGAGGAGGAAGTGAGTAAGCAGAGGAAGAGGAGGAGGAGGAGATAAGAGGCAGGGAGGAGGGGGAAGGGAATACTTGAGAAGGAAGAAAAGATGGGTAGGAGGAAGAAGAAAGGGGACAAAGGGAGGGAAGGGAAAAGAGAGGAAAAGATTTAACCGGGCTGATTCATTCTTGTAATGTCAGAATTAGAACCCACCAGAAGCACATTTGGCTCAGTCTGAGCAAGAAACTGTAATAACTGCAGCCGCTAACATTGGAAACACCTCTTTTATATGGTTGCGGGAAGTAGAAGATCAAGAGGAGTCTGAATTGCGGTTTGTCATACATCCTCCCGGGAGAGTTTGGAGATATCAGAACATATCAGAGATGACTGTAGCCTCCCAGTCTCTTGAATACACCACAGAGCAATTACAGCTAAATCTATGCGGGAATCCGGTCCCTGCTGCAGGAATCCCAAGGCGTCCAGTTACAGACAATAAATCCAAATGTTTTGCTCTTGTCTTAAGGGAAAAAATTAAGTGGCCTCTCAGCTGATTGTTCACAAAATAAACTGTGAAGAAATGGAGAGAAAGATAACTGAGCATAAACAGCCATAAGGTTAATCCTTCCCTTCTGTGGTGAATGCAGGCAAGAAATAGAGATTTGGACACACTTCTTGGGTCAAGAAGTAATTAACAATGATAAGGTGCCCCCTCCAAAATAAAATCCCTACCTATCCATTTTCGCAGTTGTTATCAAATTCTCAAGACAGTTGACCTTAAAATTTGGAGATTTTTCTGGATAAACCCAAACGGAGCACATTCACCTTTAAAATCCTAGCTCTGGGGATGGAGAGATGAGTCAGCAATTAGGAGCTTCTGATGCTCTCCAGCAGAGGGGCTGGGGGGTAGGGGGGGTCTCACAGCCATCTGTAACTATACTTCCAAGGATTTGGTGTCTCCTTTTGTCTCCATGGGTACTGCATGTATGAGTTGCACATAAAGACAAATAAACACAAAGATAAAATAAAAGTAAAAGTATAAATTTTCCTTCATTTTTTTAATAAAAACTTGTTTTATTTTAAAATGATGGGGAAAGATTTATACAACCAGTTATTTTATATTAATGGTAAAATATTTTCTTTTTTCGTTTTTTATTTAAAATAATTTTTAAAGGTGGAGGAGGGGAGAAGGGTAAAGGGAGCCACTCCCCCCTCTTCCCCTCCCCCTCCCTCTCCAGTCCTAAGAGAAGTCAGGGTTCCCTGCACTGCGGAAAGTCCCAGGCCCTCCAGCCTCCATCCAGGTCTAAGAAGGTGTGCATCCAAACAGACTAAGCTCCCAAAAAGCCAGTACATGCAGTAGAATCAAAACTCAGTGTCATTATCATTGGTTTCTCAGTCAGTCCCCATTGTCAGCCACATTCAGACAGTCTGGTTTGATCACATGCTCCTTCAGTCCCAGTCCAGCTGGCCTTGGTGAGCTCCCATTAGATCAGTCACACCGCCTCAGTAGGCGGACGCACCCCTCGCGGTCCTGACTTCCTACATATTTTAAGAGAACAAAAAAAAAAAGAAAAAGAGAGAGAAATGTGAGAAAGACTCAGTGTACCTACCAATGGTGCTGTGAAAATACCTGACAGGCATGTCGTTCACCCCAACTGCAATAAGGTTGTCTGTGTTGCCAGCTGCTGCTGGGCATGACAGGGCAGGGTGGGGNGGGGGGGCTCACTTAAGAGTGGTTTGTATGCTCAGTGAGACTCCATCAGAGAAAGTTAATGTCTCCTTTGATGGAACTTGTCAATTGGAAAGAGCTTTAAGGTTAGGGATGGGGGGCTCATATCCACTTCCCAGAGAGAGAGAAAAAAAAGAAAAAGAAAAAAAAAAAACAAGGTCTGTGGAGTTGGATGAGGGGAGATCTGGAAAGAGACAAGGGAGGAGACACTGTGATTAGACTATACTGTGTATGTTAATGTCAGCACCCTGAGATGATAAGACCCTCTTTAAGCACCCCTCAAGATTTCTGTTCTGACCTCAGATCTGAGGTATAATCAGGGTTTTAAGTCACTGGGTTTGCTGAGCTAAGGGAAGTAATTTTAGGAGGCACTGTTCCCATGGAAGAGAAGCATGGTGTACTCTTCCACAAATCTTGTTTAACCATACTTAACAGCTCTTATAAAAGGGTTAGCCAGGCATGATGGCGCACACCTTTAATCCCAGCATTCAAGAGTCAGAGGCAGGTGGATCTCTGAGTTCAAGGCCAGCCTGGTCTACAAAGCTAGTTCCAGGACATCCAAGGCTACATAGAGAAACCCCGTCTCTCGAAGGGAGCAGGGAGAGTCACCTTGGTCAATACTCAAGACAGGGAAAGTGTTATCTGTGCCCCCAGTGGTCCCAGTTTTGGTGATTAGCACACTGCCTTGTTTCTTTCCATTCTCAGAGCTGCTAATCCCGTTCAGATGCACATCATTTAGTGCAGCCTCCCAGGGAATTTGTGCTTTAACTGAGATCAAACCTCAGCCAAGGAGTTGGGACTGAAGAGCAAAGGAGAAACCATCATTTTCCCAAGAACCCAAGGAAGTCAGAAATAATGATAAGTCCTAAATACGTAAGTGGAATTGACAGCAACTTCATCACCATGCAAGTGATAGAGTTGAAAAAACTATGCTTGGGCAGCTAATAATAGAGGAACAATAAAGATCTGGGTGTGTTCTATCGCAACATTATTCTTTTTTATTTTATTTAATTGGGTTTCTTTGAACTATACATTTTTCTCTGTTCCCATCCCTTCCTCCCCTCTCCCCTTCTACCCTTCCCCATCACCTCTACACTCCCAATTTACTCAGGAGATCTTGTCTTTTTCTCCTTCCTATATGGATTCATGTATGTCTCTCTTAGGGTCCTCTTTGTTGTCTAGGTTCTCTGGACTTGTGGACCATTGCCTGGTTTTTCTTTACTTTGTGTCTAGAAGCCACTTATGTGTGAGCACATACTATATTTCTCTTTCTGGGTCTGGGTTGCCTCACTCAATATGGCTTTTTCTAGATCCATCCATTAGCCTGCAAATTTCAAGATGTCTTTTTTTTACCGCCGAGTAGTACTCCTTGTGTGCAATATTACTCTCCAATAGTGTAGATATCCAGTTTGTCAAACAGTAACTTTAAATGTTTTAGATAACGTATGCACAGAGAAATAAAATAGGGGAGGCCAAGCATCTTCTCACTGAATAGACTCCCCTATTTTACCCCAATATTCTCACTGAATAAACTCCCCTATTTTACCCCAATATTCTCACTGAATAAACTCCCCTATTTTACCCCAGTATTCTCACTGAATAAACTCCCCTATTTTACCCCAATATTCTCACTGAATAAACTCCCCTATTTTACCCCAATATTCTCACTGAATAGACTCCCCTATTTTACCCCAATATTCTCAGTGAATAGACTCCCCTATTTTACCCCAAGAATTTCATTGGCTTCCTTTCAGGGAAGGCACAAATGCCTATAAGTATATGAATTTTTTTTTACTTCATTGAAAAGCCAATATAGATCTGATGAGGAAAACATACCCAAACCGAAGGCTACCTCTCCCTGTGATCCTGGCTACCTCCTCTCTTTGTTGTAAATATTTAGGCACACCCATCGAGTCCATTCATGGTCAGTCTTTTCTTCACTAGGGAGAGAGAAAATCAGTCATTACGCTCACCCTCTGAGTTTCACAATCAATTAACTGTTGACTTCACACCCCAAAGGGCAAAACTTGGGAAGAGCCCACATTTCATCACCAGAAAAATCCATCTTTAAGACATGGCCTACTCACATACCCTGACAGTGACTTCATCCTATTTAAGTCTTAGATTTCTCATAAAAATAGATCCGCAGTAAGCCATTCATAGAATTCCCTTGAGGACAAAGGGGAATTACATGTGAGATATATTCATTACACTCCATGCGTGTATTAAAGGGCCAGACAATATTAATGACTATGACTACTGTTTTAGCCCTGAAAATAGTGATAGAGCCAAAAGGAATAGCTCAAGGATATGTAATATTAGTGTGAGATTTGAGTCACATGGTTATTCACAAGAGAAAAGTACATATTATAAAGGAGACATTCCCATCCTTTATAGGAACAGAGCAGGGTGGGAACCATGGCTGAGACTCACATAGTACAGAGCAGGGTGGGAACCATGGCTGAGACTCACATGCTACAGAGTGGGGTGGGAACCATGGCTGAGACTCACCTGGTACAGAGGAGGGTGGGAATCATGGCTGAGACTCACATGGTACAGAGCAGGGTGGGAACCATGGCTGAGACTCACCTGGTACAGANCTGAGACTCACATGGTACAGAGCAGGGTGGGAACCATGGCTGAGACTCACATGGCACAGCGGAGGGTGAGAGAGATGGTCAGGCTGAGACTTTTATGTGGAGTGCACTAACTGTAATCTGGAGCAGACTGGAGTTCAATGCTTCTTGGGCTGCCGGGGACATGGACTAGCCCTGGACTTGAGTCCCCTGCACCAGCACAGCTTCCAGAACTGGAATCCCCTTTAGTTATGTTTCTATTGTTGCTGCTGTTTTAAGACAGGATTTCACTTGTTAGCACAGGTTGGCTTCAAAGCCAGAATCATCCTCCTCCAGTAAACTTGGGATTGCATGCATGCCTCAGCACACTCAGCTCTTCTGCTGCATATTGGCAAACAATTTACAAGTTCTGAGTAATGCTCATCAAATATTCAAAAGTAAAGAGTCCTTTTATAATCCAGTCTTAAATGTATCTGAACAGATTAGAGTGGTGAACTGGAGCTCCCAGGGAGCCATTGGCATCGACTGCTTATAGTTGACTGTGGTAACATGACTGAGCAGCAGTCAAAGAGATAAGACCCATAGGAGAGTCCAGCTCCTAGCAGGCTACAGCTCTCTTGGTTCTCTTCCTTCCTTCAGTGTTATTCTGAGTCTTTCTTTCCTCCTACAGCTTACATCCTAAAAATAAAGGGACCAGCTAATGAATACCTTAAAAACAAAGGATAGAAACAAACCTTTAAGCAACAGTGACCCTCTAAGAGGAAATATTCTAAGACCCTGTCTCAAGAAAATAAGGAAGAGACAAGCAGTGGTGGCACACGCCTTTATTCCCAATACTCAAGAGGCAGAGTCAGGTGAATCTCTGAGTTCAATGCCAGCCTGGTCTACAGAACAAGTTCCAGACAGCCAGGGCTACATAGAGAAACCCTGTCTCAAAAAAAAAAGGAAGGAAGAAAAGGAGGGACAGAGAGAGGGACAGAGGAGGGAGGGACGGAGGACAGACAGAAGAAAGAGAGAGAGAGAAAGAAAGAAAGAAAGAAAGAAAGAAAGAAAGAAA
>LOEQ01003628.1:100319-110428 GCA_001685075.1 Bramus lutescens | reverse complement strand
TGTGTGTGTGTGTGTGTGTGTGTGTGTGTGTGTGTGCGCGCGCGCGCGCACGCGTGCGCAGAACCCTGTGTACCACATGCCACTTGAGTTGATTTTAGTGAGGAGCACAGGGACTTATACTCAATTCTTAGGGGGAATATATCTGGAAACAGGAAGCAGGAACGAAAGTAAAGCATTCTTATGACCTACAGACGCCTTCACCCACACCTGCGCTGATGTCCATATACAAGGGTTAGAAGCTGGGATCTGCATGTGAGAAAGAACGTGGGGATTTGTCATTCTAGGTCCAGGTTATATCACTTAAGATGGTAATCCAGAGATTCATCGTTTTCTTTCTAATTTTAGCATCTCGGTTTTCTTCACACATGAAGAGATTCTACTGTGTATCTGTACCACATTTTCCCACGCAGTCAAAGCAGCTGATGGATGTCGAGGCTGCCTCCATTTCCATGGTCCTGCGGCGAGAGCAGGAAGGAGATGGACGTACACACGACTTAGCCGCATATGTGCCCAAGAGTATCACAACTGATCGATGTGGCGCTTCTAATTTTAGTTTGTTTTTGAGACATCCATGATGATTTCCATAGTGACTGCAGCACTCACTACACACACCAGAAGCCAAAAACGCTTCCTCTCCCTGTGTCTCTGCCCAGCATTCGTTGCAGTTCATATGCTTAACAGCAATCTTTCTGACCAGTGTGAGCTGAAATCTTGAAAGCAGTCTTAATTTTTCTAATAACTAAAGACACCTGACACTTTTTAGGAGTATTTATTGCCAGTTTGTGCTTTCTTCTTTCAGGAAGCATCGGAGGTGGTACTACCAAAACGCTGTATGTAAAGGCCATAATGAAACATGGTTCTTACTAGGCCGTGGTTCTCAAGCTTCTTACATCTGTGACCCTTTAATATAGGTGACCAACAACCATAAAATCATTTCATTACTACTTCATAACTGGAATTTTGTTACTGTTGTGAGTTGTAATATAAATACCTGTGGTTTCCAATCATGTTAGGCAACCCTTGTATAAAGGTCGTTCAATCCCCCAAGGAGTCAGAACCCCAGGTTGAGAATCGCTGTCCAATGCTTATTTTTTTTAATTCTTCTTGACAAATAAAACAGTAGTTTTTTTTTAAATAGTCATATGGGACTCAGAGAACAAAGATGAAGAGAAACTTTGGGCTCAACAGTAAAGGACATAACTGCACACAGTGACCTCAGCTCTGGGAGTGGAGAGATGGCTCAGTGATTAAGAGCCCTTGCTGCTCTTACAGAGAAACTGGGCTCTGCTCCCAGCACCAACTGTCATTAACTCCATTTCCAGGAGATCCAACGCCCTTTTCTGGCTCCCTACAGTACTGGGCATGCACATGTACATATGCAGATAAATACCACACATAAATACAAATAAACCTCAGTTGTAAGCACTATCTGGTGGCATCAGTTCCAGAATCAACACCAGGTCAGTACGCAGCCTTGTCAGGCATCAAAAGTCTGTTCAGTGGTGACCTCCAAGCAGTAGCACACTGTGGGACAGAATGTAGCCAGCTGGTTTTTTTTTTAACCTGTTTTCCCAGGGATTGTTTTAATTACTGTCATCCTTGCTGTTCCCTTTAGCATCCTCAACATCATTATCTTCATCCTTCCCACAGTAAACACAGAAATGAGCTCGGGGCGAAAGAACTACAAGACACAGCTGTATTTTGTAAGTACATCACACGTACAAGCACACAGAAAGAAGGAAGGAAGAAAGATTGAAAGACATAACTTTCAAATGCAAGAGCCAGGTTCCTGGTGGGGAATTATAGTATTCAATCAAAAACTTTTGACTCGTATCCAAATAATTAAACCTGACCAAANNNNAAAAAAACCTAGTATCCCTGGATAAGTAGTGAAATGTGGAGATAGTAGACACAATAGGTCAGAGCTAGTTAGATCTCAGCCCAGAGTTTCAGAGGAGGTTTAGCTAGCTGGAGCAAGCCGACCCTCCTGAGAAGGAGGACTGTGGTAGGCTGGGTGCAGCGGAGAAGTAATGACACACAACCCCAGAAGAAGCCTTGACCCCGACTGAAAGGACTCTGGGTTCCAACAGTCTTTGTCCTTCATGGCACAGTCCTGAAGCATCAACTCAGCCTTGAAGTCACAGAGAATTAAATCACTGTTACTTGCAGAGGAAGCCTGTTTGACACTACAGACACCATTATTTTCCATCCCTGTCCTCTTCTCTTGAACAGTCCAGGGAACCACCCACCCTCGCCCCTGGCTCTCGAGTAATTATACAGAGTAAAATCCTTTCTTCTTCTGAAATGCGGCAGAAGTGCCTTGTGAAAAGATACCTTGTGGCCTGAGGCAATCCCTAGCAGCTGGGAGAGAAATAATGGTAAAGTGTGTATCTAATAGGCTTATTTGCTTTGTGATAATCAATATAATTAAGGCCAACTCTGAGGAAGAAATTTAAAGAGTGGACAGAGTCAGAGTCCTATAAGTACAAATGAGGAGACAACTGGAGCCTCCTAAGGGGACCACAGCCCAGAGGATGAAGCTAAAGCTGGAAACCACACCTGCACAGTCGCCTGGATTTCTCCTCCCTTCAGCATGCAACCATCTGGGAACAAGAGCTGAGAAGCAGACAACCGCATAGATCCCAAAAAGAGATGGCATAGAAAACTCAGCAGAAGGTCTAGAGGATTAAAATCCTGGCGTGATCATGACAAAAGAATGGGCAAGGTGTTACTCCACAGCTCAGAAAACAATCTGTGATGGCAGTCACAGGGAGTGGAACAGGAGGTACGTTTTGTAATAATAAAAAAAAAAGCAAGTAGTCTGGAGGGACAGGGACTTTGGTTGAGCAATGATGAGGTTGTGCATAACATTTAAGATATGGGTCAGTCCCAACCTGGAGCTGTGGCTCAGTTGGAATATTGCTTACTGACATGCACAGAGCCCCACCATTTGATCCTCAATACTGCATAAACTGGGCAAAGTACACACACTTATAATCCCAGCATTCAGGAGGATCAACTCAAGATCATTATTAGCTACGTAGCATTCTGAGAACGGTGTGAGACACTTAAAAGCCTGTATGGAACTTCAAAGAAAACTCCTATGAAGTTTACAAGGACCAAGAATGCTATGACAGGGAGCATGATTAATGCTCAGAAACTAACAACCTGACGTATATGGTCTGGTGACCATAATTAAAACACACTGAAGTCAGTTAGAGACGGAGGAGCATAGAGCTGCTTTGGTGTCTTGATTACTATCACACTTCAGGTGCTCAGGGAGACTTCAGAGAAGTGGGATGCAGTGATACTTCATTTGTATTTTAATAAATAAAGCTTGCCTGAAGATCAGAGAGTAAAATAGCCCCGCTGGTCAGCCTTATAGATCAGACAGTGGTAACACACACTTTTAATCCCAGTAGCCTCACTAGTTTGCCATAGAAACCAGGCAGTACTGTTGCATGCCTTTAATCCCAGGCTTAGAGAGAAACATAAAATGGGAGGAGACAGCTCTCAGACACAGTCTCATTCTGAGATTTTTGGAGGCGAGATCACCATTTCAGACTAAGGTAGAGGTAAGAGCCAGTGGTTGACTGTTTTGCTTTTCTGACCTTCAGGTTGAACCCCAGTATCTGTCTCTGGGATTTTATTAATCGTGCTACAGGGGATATCATTTATTCTTTTCCATCTTTGTGTCTTTTCCTGCAGAAATGTTCTCTGGGTGGCCTTGAGCCAACCCAATGCTTTCTTGTTCATCACTTGTAGGCCTCAAAAGGACCTGGAATGTGCTAGAACTGCTACATCCTGGGATACAGAGGAAATGGACATCAAAGCTTGGGTTCTGCTGCAGCCTCTTTAGAAACAGTATTTAAAACTGGTGAATCCCATCATTCTCCAGGAGAGACACAGAGACTAGAGTGCCTTCTGCATCCCTTTGCTGCAATGCAAGTGTCCTTGGAGGTGAGTCCATCCACCCTCAGCTAGACTTCCAGGGCCTTGGGAGATGGACTCAGTGCATCCCAGGCTTCGGGAGGCTCCCTGCTGCATATCTGTAAGTAATAAGTCCACTTCAGTTACTTGAGTGTAAGAGTGTTCTGTCTCCCTAGACAAAGATAAGTTGATAGGCAGTGACGGAGAGCCTTCTACACTTTCTTCACTGTCTTCTTCCAAATGTCAGGAGCTGAAATTACATGCTCTGACCCTCTGTTGTATCGATCTAAGCACAGGAGGGAAAATAAAGATGAGCACTTAGAAGGCATGCCATAGAAAGGATTCTTGCAATAAGATCTTGTGTTTTCCATCAGCTAAATGTGAAATTGCTGAACTCGAAAGTCACATCATGTCCGATTGCCTGCGGGCTCAGCTTGGTGCTAGATGCCCAGGAAATGCTCAATGAAATCCTCTTACTGGAGAGAACAAAAACTTCTAAATCTTCTGGGTTTGCAGAGATGAGGGCTAAGTCACAATCAGAAGGAATCTGTATGACACACTCACTTCCCTCCAGCTCCCTCATCTACTTCAGTCTGCAGAGTCCTTAATTAGTCAGGTGATCCGGCTGATGCTGCCCCTGTGGCTGACTGAAAACAGGCACATGGCCAGTGCCATGGAGGCACTTTCCTTCCCCACCACTACACAGCATTTTGTAACAATAAATACTGCTAAAAGAATAAGAATCCCATCAGCACCTCCTAAGCTGACAAAGCCTTGATTGGTCTGTGTTAATGCAGGGCCCCTGACTCCCTCATCATTAGACACTTCAATGACATATGTGCCTGTGACAGAGAGTGACAGGAGGTGCATCTCACTGACCTTGGCGTGCTTGGCCCTGGGGGATCTGGGAACCTGTGCAGGGACAATTATGAATGCTTAAACTGCACCGGGCTTGTCTAGAATGACAGAGAAATTGAGATCTCTGCACCAAGGGAAGAAAACTGCTGAAGCTGTACATTCACCATGCTTAGAGGGATAATCAGGGGATGGGTCACACAGCTGTCTGAAACAGTAAGAATTGTGTTTATTAGTATAACGTCATCATCACTACCATCATCATCTTCAGAATGTTTAAGACATGGTTTATGCCTGTGCCATACCTTATTTAAAACTATCTCTATTAAGGCAGTAATATGTTTGTTATACACAGTATCTAAGTCTAACATTACTCACATTGCAGACAGTCTGCAAATACTTAGTGAATGAATGAATAATGAAGTAAATAATAAAAACGCAGACTATCTTAGGGACTTGGTCAGAATCACCCAGCTAGGAATACGCAGCATCAGAAGGCAGTGCCAGGGGTTGTGCTGCAGGCCCTTACTTTATGCCTTGAACTCACTTGTGAGCTTCTGGACACAGTGTGTGTGAATGCAACCTGTAGTTAGACTTTCTGTCTTTGGGGACCACAAGCCCCCAAGTAATGACATGGAGACTTATTATTAATTATTAAAGCTTGGCCTTTAGCTTAGGCTTCTTTCTAACAACCTCTTACAACTTAAATTGACCTTTTTCTGTTCATTTACTTTCTGTGGAGGGACTTTTTAACCTCTCCTCCATCCTGTATGCCTGACATCTATGAACTATGAGAGATTTCTTCTAGGACAATGAATGAGTCAGCATTGCCACTGAAAAGCCTGCCCCAGCATGAGGGACAACATAGGGCTCACCAGTCCCTAACTCTTTAGCTTCTGACATAACTTGCAGACAGAATGGCTGTTCAGTCTTCTCTCCCTAGCAAATGGCACTGCTTATGTAACCTGGAAGAAGGACCTTGTGAATCTTGTAAATTTTAAGAACTTGCAAAGACTTGAGAGATAGGTTTTTTGTTTTATTTTTGTTGTTGTTTGTTTGTTGTTTTTAACTTCCTAAGCCTTGTAAAGTATTTGCTGAGTCCTAAGGAATCTCCCTCTAAGGAAGAATGTTTCATTTCAGGATAAATATTTACACAACACTGGTATTGAAAACGTGCATGTCACAATGCCAGTTCAATGACAGCTCCCACCACAGTCAGTGGTGCCTCCTCTAACATTGTGTGCAGAAAGCACTCAACCGCGTTGACTTCCCTAAGGAGAGGAAGACCCGATCTTGGCAAAGGATTGGTGATTTCTTGCTGGCTGTGGCAGATGGGGCCTTGTCTCTTTAGGATGACCATTTGTCACAGAACAGTGTTCTCTTTCAAAGCCTCAGGCAGCACCAAAGCCATGAAACTTTCTAGCAGAATTCTGGGAACCTGAGCTCAGGTCCTCACTCCCGTATGAAAAGTGCTTCACCGAATAAAGCCATCTCCCAGTCCTCCATTTCTATTTTCCTCTGAGGGTTTAGGGATAGGCAGACTATAAGGACATATCTCAGACTGTCCAAATGATAGATGATCGAGACAGAAGGGACGGCTTGGCCTAGCGAGAACAGACACAGAGGCTAAGCTGGAAGGAAGACTCCACAAGCCTTTCCTAAGCCCTGACTTCCACTTCTTTGGCTTTTCTCTGTTTCTCTAAATGGGCCTGATTTCACCAAGATTGTCCCAAAACTGCTTTTGCCACATTCAGGCAAAGATTGATTTTAAGTGTTATTTCAAAACTAAAAATGATCTATGCTGTTAGTGCTATTGAGTGCCGATTCACCGGTTAATGCTTAGAGTACATTTCTAAGCTCCAATATTACCATTTGTGGCCTATGAATACATATAAAGAAGTTACTATGTCTTGAAGACATAGATTAAAAAATGACCAAGAAGGGTAGGAATGTGCCATAGATGAGGCTGTGAAAGGCATATGGCATTAAGGAAGATTTGTATTCTCCCCTACCTGGTTAAAAACAAAGAGATCTATAAAATAAGATCTAAGAAATAATATTACAGAGTAAATTCTTGGTCATCTGATGTACAAATACATAACTTTTCTTTTCCCCCTAAAAGTCTCACGTTGGTTCTGTCTCCTTTTTTAATATTTATTTATTGTATGTGCATGTGTGTGTGTGCCTGACTATATGTATGTGCACCACATGTGTGCAGGAGCCAATGGAGGTCAGAAGAGGAGTCAGATCGGATCCCCTGGAACTTGAGCTACAGATGGTTGTGAGAAATCTTGTGGATGCTGGAATCCAAACTCAGGTCCTTGGCAAGAGCAGCCAGTGCTCTTCCCAGCTGAGCCATCTCTCTGGGCCCTTTAGTCCTGTCTTGATGAAGACCTTTACAACTTATTGTTGGATAAGAGTCTTGCTACAATGAATAAGACAAATTTGTGCCTCACATTCTCCTCCTTGTCGCTAACTGACCATTTAACTTAGATAGCAACAAAAAAATGCCATCCGTTCTGTTATAATTTGACATATTTTTCCTAAAACAATCATCACATTGTGGGAAAATGTGCAACAATAATTTCCAGGGCTTGAAGAGAAAATGAGGCTAGGGATATGACATTTTAAATGATGTGTGTGACATATAAACAAGAGATAAAGACCAAATAAAAGAAACCCATGGGCAATGGGTTTCCACACGTTAGATTGTAACAAAATGTGTGTTTACTGCAGTAAACTGAACTCTTTACCTTGAGAAAGGAAGGCCTGAGTTTGCCTGTAACCTTGAGCACCAGAAAGATTGTGTAGCCTGGAGGTTGTCTGAAATCAGACTGATGACTGAAAAACCAGACGTGGGTGGATGCGGCTCTGAACAAGCCTGGTGAGCTGAGGGAGCCACTTTGTTTCCTCAGCAACTCAGGAGAGCAGTGTGTGGTCTCTGCATTCATTCCCTCCCCAGTCACGCATAAGCCAATTCAAAAGACACCACATCCTGCTCAAATTGTCCCCTAAGATTCCAATCTTATTGGAACAAATTGGTATTTTCTAAACAAGCCTTGTAGCCAAACAGACTATGTGTAGAATTTGTAGGTGCTTATCTCTGCTCACCTTCATCCTCCATCTCATTTGCATAACAAATTTCCGCTAGCCTTTTGTTAAAATCTCGCAGAAGAAGCAGGTGTCCCAAGTGAAAGCTTCAGATGATAAACCAGGATTGGAAGGGACAGAGAGACTGCAGTTTGCTGGGGGCTCATTCAAGCTTCTTACACAGCCATCACTGAGTCTTGCACTAAGGAACAGTAGAGTTGGAAGACAAGAGATGAGCGCGCAGTGAGATTGCAGGAACCAGAGAATAAACTAATTCAGGCTCTGCGTCTCCAGAAAGGAGTTCTGATTGGAGTCAAGGCACCGAGGAACAGGAGGGACTCCTACGGTGTCACTATCCTCCCTTTTAAGTTATATGCTGTTTTTGCTGCTAACATATGTGTATGTATGCTATCATCTACGAATTCATCTGAACTTTCCGCATAAGTCTCTAGACATCTGAAAGAAGATTATGGTGCATGAGTAAGGACAAAGCAACCTCACTCTGTATTTAACTGACCAGGCTTTGTTTTGTGCTGCTGCTTGACTGGGAGAGAAAGAAACTTAAGAGCACAGTTCCACAAATCTGGCCATTTTATTGGGAGCCTCTTTGACATGAACAGCCGCTGCCGAGGTTTTCTACTCTGGTTGCCAGCTGTTCCTGCCTCTGCTGATGTTTCTCAATTACTGCTGTTTGGGGTTGTACAATTCATTACTGTGTAGGACTGTGCTGGGCATTGCAGGATAATTAGCATCCCTGCCTGACACTTGCCTAGTGCCAAAAGGGCACCCCAATCACGGCACACAAGCAAAGTGCCTACAATAGGCCCAAAGACTTCTGGCTGAGACAGAAAAGCCTCTGGATTAGAGCCACGGCCATCTTGCCTCATGTTCCCCCTTGTAGTCTCAGCTTGTGCACTATTTCAGGGAAACTCTCAAGCTTTTTCATTTATTTGCCAGGGAGAAAACACAACTGCTTAGGTAGAAATTGAGAAAATATTCAAGGAGGGACAGGAAACAAATAAATTAAAAATGAAAAACAGGAAAGGTTGCTAAATCATCACCACATTCTCTCTCTCTCTCTCTCTCTCTCTCTCTCTCTCGTGTGTGTCTGTCTGTCTGTCTGCCTGTCTGTCTGTCTCTGTGTGTGTATCTCTCTCTCCTCTCCTCTCTCTCTATCTCATGTGTGTGTGTCTGTCAGTCTGTCTCTGTGTGTGTGTGTGTGTGTATATCTCTCTCTCCTCTCCTCTCTCTCTCTCTCTCTCTCTCTCTGAGACAGGGAACTCACTATGTAGGTATGACTGGCCTGGATCACTCCACAGACCAAAACTGCTCTCTAATTCACAGAGATCTCCCTGCCTCTGCTTCCTGGATGCTGGGATTCTAGGTGGTGCCACCACGCCCACTTCTTGTTGCCTAATTCTTATTGAACATAACACCCAAGTGTTTTCAGAACACTCCCCATGAAACTGAACATTAAAAGCTTACAAATTTTTGGTCAGAAGTCATCACAAGAGCTGGGGAGATTGCTCATTTGATAAAGTACTTGCCCTGTAAACATGAGGACCTGAGTTCAACCCCAGAACCCATATAAAAATGCAAAGGATGGTGGCATGCATTTGTAATGTCAGCACTCCCCTCACTGGGGATGGAGGGAAGGGCAGACCCCAGGCTTACTGGCCAGCTAGACTAATCTACCCAGGAAGCTCCAGGCTGGTGATAAATCCTGTCTCAAAAAGCAATGTAGATTCCACCCAAAGACAGCCCCTGAGTTTGTCCACTTGTCTACACACTCACGTGCACGCCTAACACATCCACTCTACCTGAACACACATGTGCACATATAAGTATGTACATATGCATAAAAGAAGCAATCCTGAGGCTTAAAGAATCAGTCTTATAAACTTGGTCTTGATAAAGAAACTGACTCAGACATGTTGGTTAGGCTGCCAGTTTGAGATCTGAATCTGTGTCTGCACTTTGGTTCCTTCTACGTTCATTTGTTTGTTCTCCATACTGTTTCTTGTTGCTGGACAGATGATCAACTCTTCCTCCCTACTAGCTGGCCTCCTTCCTCCAGACTCTGCAGTAACTTCATTTTCTTACCATGCCCGACTCTCTGTACTCAGAGCACTTGGCAGTAGCACACTTCCAGCCTACCTCTGTGTAGTAATAAGGGGAGTGGGCTTGCTTTTCGTCTGGCCCAGCTCCCGCACGGCTAGCTTATACCCCGAAAT
>LOEQ01003628.1:80116-93867 GCA_001685075.1 Bramus lutescens | reverse complement strand
TAGTGTGTGCTCCAGTGGATGGTCCTCACACTCACGCACTAACTGTAACTAGTGGGTTACCGAGAGAAAAAAGAGAAGAAGTTGAGAGGGCTCACATTGGGAAGGACATGGAGCAAGTTAGGGAAAGAAATAGGTGCTAGATATGTTCATATTTTTTATATGCATGTATGAAATAAAGCACTAGTTGCTCTTCCATAGGACCTGGGTTCAAATTCCAGCACCCACGTGGCAGCTCACAACTGTCTGTAGCTCCAAGATCTGACACCCTCTGACAGACATGCATGCAAGCAAGACACCAATGTACATAAAATAGAATTTAAAAAATAGAAACAAATTCTCAAAAGCAAAGAAAAGCCTAAAAATCAAGCTCAATTAAGAAAAGGAAGCAAACACAAAGTTTAAATCTCCAGTGAGAACATGCACTCTTGGTGTAGACAGGAAGACAGTGGGAACACCCACTCTGCCGTGTAGATGGGAGATGTAAGTTGAGAGATACAGAAGAGAAAACTTCTTCTTGAGTCTGAAATGTTAGAGGTGACAAAGAGGGCAAGGTCACACTATCATATCCGTCACTGTCCCTGTGTCATTGTCCCTTGGCTGGGCAGCCCCACTTTCCCAATGGAATGGCTGCATTTCACATGTAGGGCACATCTCACTTGATTTTTCACAAGCAGGTCTGGCTTTGTGGTAAATTAGTGAAAACTGATTATAATCAGCTATATTACAAAGGAGATATTTTTGCCAGCAAAGCTATTTTTACAGGCCAGTGCTTGCTAACTGTAGTGCTTTTTTAATCTAATTGAAAGCAGTAAACCTCTAAGAAAAGAATTACTTAAGTGTTAACAGAAGCCTAGCTTAAAGGCTTACAGATGCAAGACCCCACTTTCTCTGAATTCGCCTTTAAAGACCTAGCTGCAACTCTAGACTCATTTTCATGACAACTGGAAAGCATCACAGTTTGGTCTTCAAAATTACTAAGGTAGGTCACAGGGTTATGGGGAAATTTTTGCCTACAAGTACAAGGCCCTGGTCCCCAGCAACACACACACACACACAATACAATAATTTACTGTGAATCTTCCCTTGAGAAACAGCTAGGATACTCACAATGGGTAGCTCAGTTTATAGAGAGGCAGTGTTAAAGGAGAAATGATATTCTGAAGTGGTTGTATCCCTCAACCTGAGGAGCCAGAGACTGAGTGGGTAGAACCTGAACTTAAGGCACCAACAGAAAAAAATCCAAACCAGAATCCAGGTTTTCAGTTGGCTGGACTTGGAGGCCGAGAGTAAGAGAGAAAAAGCCTTACCTAGGGAAGAGCACACTGACTGCTCATACAATACCAGTGATCAGCCCTGAAAACATAAACACTATACACACAAGGAATATTACACAGTGGTTAAGAGCACTGCCTGCTCTTCCAAAGGTACTGAGTTCAATTCCCAGCAACCACATGGTGCCTCACAACCATCTGTAGTGAGAGCTGGTGCCCTCTTAAGGAAGAGACCTGGTCAATTGTCCTCATCAACTTTAACCATGAAGCCCAATATGGAATTCAACAGAACCGCCATATACGGGTTGCCCATGCGTGCTTCAGCATTGCCAGGGCGTAAATTTCATTCATTCATTCAGTATTATACATACAGAGAAGGTTATATTCATATACTTAAGAATATATATGTAACAACAATTAAAGAAAAAGAAACCATGAATTTGAAAGAGAGCATGGGAGGTTGGGGGACACATAGTAGGGACTGGAGGAAGAAAAATGGAAAGATAATTAAATTATCTTTACAAAAATTAAATATATTTTAAAAAGGAAAAAAGTCTTCTGGGTGGGTTGGACATGTAGCTCAACAGTAAAGCACCTGCTTAGCATGTGCAGTTCCCCAGACTAAAAAAAAAGTTTATAACCGGTTTATAACAGCAGCAATATAACACAAATAAGCAAATATCCTCCCAGAGAAGATTCTGTGCCTGACAGAATAATTCCAATTCGCATTAATCATTACCACAGCCAGAATTATCAATATGTCCTGCCCATCGTGAGGGAGCTTGGCGGAACTGGACCTTTTTTTCTTCCAATAGGTTTAACTTTGTCTGTGTGCTGCCCTTACCCCTCAAATGCCAGTTTCCCATTTAGGACTCAAGGGAGCTCTGTCTTGTGCATGAAGTCGATGCTGTAAGTGCTGGTTGCAGTCTATCTCTTTGCTTCACTTAGCCCTGTGGTTTAATGTCTCTTGAAGAATTTGCCTTTTAAAATGCATTGACTTGAACTCCAAATTAAGCTCTGAGCTACTTGGAAGTGTAGAGTGTCACTTCCCTTATCCTGATAGCCGGGCTATTAGTCCGATGCCTTCTGCGGCATCAGTAACCGTGGCGATCTCCCTGAGTTGCATGCAAATTAATTGAATTCAGGTTTGATAAAGCTTCTTTAGCTTTCTTCAAGGAGAAGAAAAACTGGACTATTCAGCAGAACAATGCTTACCAGAGGCAAGGAAAGGTGCAGAGAGGGAGAAAGGCTGATGGATGAGTACAATGTTACAGTTAGGAGAAGCCTTCTGTACTGCACAGTGAGATGACTGCGGACAAAGACAACGGGCTGTGTATTTCAAAACAGCTGGAAGAAATGGCTTGAAATGCTTTCACCACAAAGAAAATACAAAAGTTTGAGTGCAGACATGTGTTTATCTAGATTTGAACATTACATAATGTACACAATAGAAAATGTCACATGAGTGCTAGAGAGATGGCTCAGTTGTTAGGAGCACTTGCTATCCTCAAAGATGATCAGAGATTGACTCCCACACCAGAGAATCTGACACCCTCTTCCCGCTTCTGTGGGCACCTGCACAGTCATGCACATAACACCCACAAAATTAAAATGAGTGTCTTTTAAAAAATAGGCCTAGAGGAATGGCTCAGCAGTGAAGAGCACTGACTGAATGCTCTTCCAGAGGACCCAGTTTTGAGTCCCAGCTTCACAAGGAGGCTCACAGCTCTCTGCAACTCTGGTTCCTGGGAATCTGATGTCATCTTCCAGCCTCCACAGGCATTGCATGCACTTGGTGCACAGACACACCTGCAGACAAAACAAACACACGTAAAATAAAAACAAATATTTTTAAAACATTTTTCAATCACATAATATGTGTAATTTTATGTGTCAATTAAAACTTAAATCTTTGATAAGAAAAATGTATTTCAAGTTGCAAGGAGTAATATTTCAATATTTTATAAGACTGAACACTACAGGCTCCTGGTGAATGATATAACTTCCAGTGACATGTTTCTAGAACAAAATTAGACAGCCTCACAACTAGATAATAACCAGTCAGTCACATGACTCAACACGGAACTGCTATATAACCCAGAAGAAAATAACCAGTCAGTCACATGACTCAGCACAGAACTGTTATATAACCAGAAGAAAATAACCAGTCAGTTACATGACTCAGCACAGAACTGTTATATAACCAGAAGACTGCAGTGACTTCATTTACATAAATACAGTGAGTGGGGATGCGGTCAAGGGGCAGAGCAGATTAACCCAATCATTCTGAAGTCAGGAAAGATCCTATTTGGAAAGAGAAGAGACCTCCATAAAACCTAGACCTGTCTCCAAGTGTGAGGATATGTTACCAGATTCTGCCCCCACTGGATCATCTGTGATGCTCGGCAGGCAAGTGTGATGTGGAAGCCTTTTCAATTGCAATGACTAAGGGAATTTTTGTGAGGTTTAATAAGCACACCAGCTTCTGCAGTGTATATATANTACATGCATACGCAGGAAGCTCAAATACTGCCATTCCACACTCCGAGTATATTTCATGTATCCTTTTAATGATCTCATTAGACAATTCGGATTTCTTTTAGCAAAGCGGAACTAAAAAAAAAATGATCTCACACTAAATTTTGATTTGTGACATTCAGTGATCAAACAATATAGAATGTACAATTTTAGAATTGTCAACCTATTGCCATAACAAGCGAAGAGACAAGGGGAAGAAAAGGGCAGGGTATCTTCCTTACTCTTGGGGAGTTCAGAATCCAGTTAGACACACGGTTTGAAGCCAGGCTATCATGATGAGAGAATGACACATTAACAACATGGAACTACACAACACTGAAATATTAGGGGAAGGAGGAAAGGGAGTAAGGGCAAAGAATGGATTTGGAGTCCCAGAGCTACCTCTTCCAAGTCACACGACTTCAGAATAGACACCTAATCTCTCTGTGCTCCCAAGTCCTCTTCTGGAAAATGCTTACCTTACAAGGACATTTTGAGGATTCATAAGGAAATGATGGATATGAAAACCAACCTAATAAGCTGTAAAGCTCTGTCTATGTTTCCTTACCCACAGGCTTCTTTGCAGGGAATTGGGTGCTGTGTGTTTAGCACATCCCCGGCACCTCTGGAGATCAGAAGGATCAAAGTGTTCTCTTTTCTCCTGGAAGTCTAGAGGGATTCAGGATGTAACTTAGTTGGTGAATGCTTGCCTTGTATGCACAAAGACTGGGTCAGCCCCCAGTACCATGTAACACTGTCAGGTCTCAAACCTAGCTGAGGTGCCCACTTAACACATCAAAACAGTCCTGAGCACCAGGTTCTCCCAGCATTCCTCAGTCCCTTCTAGTTACAGGGCCCTCCTGGCTGGCATACCATGCCTGCCCTGCCCAGAGGCTAGGCTGCCCTTCTCTCACCTCCCTTCCCTATGTACCTGAGTTATTTTACTACACTGGTCCTATTGACTTTTTTTTTTCTTTTTACCTTCCTGTCCTCTTGGCCTGGCTCTCCTCTCCCCTCCCCTCTCTCCTCACAGGGCCCGGCTCAGTCTGGTCATGTTCACTCTGGACTCTCCAAGATGTCCCTGCCTCTGGCAGTGTTCTCACTTTTATCTTCAATAAACCTTCACCTCCTCCACCATACCTAGGAGCAGTCTTGCCCTTTCTTTTTTTATTTCTTTGTTTTGTTTTGCTTTGGTTTTCATTCAAAAGCCAGGTGTGGTGGTGCAGGTCTGTAACCCCACCGCTGCAGAGAAGAGCAAGGAAGATGAATGAGTAAAGGCCAGACTAGCTACTTGAGACCCCATCTCAGAAAACAAGAAAAAAGATCAACTGAGCAAATTCCTACAGGCTCTCTGAGAACCACAACAGATTGGGTAGCAAGAGGAATCGAGGGAGGCAGCTCTGGCAGTCTGGAAAGAGTTGGGAAGAGAGAAGAGATCCTTCATCGAAATGATGCTTCTTCAAGATGGGCAAGAGAAGCCCGATGCAGGTGCACCTTCTACCTGGACAGAAGAAAGCATCTGCATCTACTTCCAGACCCAAGGTTACTGAGCTCAACCAAAGCAAAAGAAAATAACTGAACAATTGTTTGGTGAAATCAACAGTTTTACCTTGAGGTACATAAACGCACACTAAACAGAAAACCTACTAACTGGACTCTGATTTGAAAAGGTTCCATCAATAATAGAAAAAGGGGCTCAACTCAGAAACAAAGTGAATATTAAAGATTACTGAAGAGAAGAGACATAGAGGGCATCCATGGCTCAGGGCATCTGGGGGACAAAGGATGTCACCCTAGTTGCCATTTTCCATCAGCAGGTAGAGGCTGCCTGGAGCATCCCTTCAGGAAGAATGCAATGGCTTTGTCTGCACTCAGTGGGAGAGTGTTAGGATGAAATATTGATGGTAGCCTTGGGCTCTGGATGGCAGAGTCATCACTGCATTCTCTGGTGGACCTGATTCAACCTGCCCCACTCCTCCAACCTGAGAAGGGAAAACCGAAGTCTAGAGGAACAGTGGCTCAGGGCGGGGAATAGGGTCTCATAGTCACTGAAACAGGGCTCTGCACAGAGCTTTTAATAGAGCCTACAATGCTTTCAGTAGAACCTCCTCCATGCAAAGCCAAAAGAGGGACCCTCCTTGTGTTTGTGTGACCACGTGAGTGCAGAGGTCAATTGTTGACCTCGACTGGATCATAGGCTACTATTTAGAAAGCAATATCAAAACATGAACCAGGAATTTAATCACATTTTCAAAGGTTCCAGTCTTTTCTGCGACTTTGGTAAGGTAAAAGATAATGACACAGAAAAGAATGTGAAGCCCATTTCCAAATTTGCCTCCAGGATCTATGCAAACAAGATTTCTTGCAAGGCCTGAAGCAGTTCTGCACTCATGGCTGCTAACAGAATCCCCTCCACACTCTTTCGTTCTGAATCTTAATTTCTTGACGGAAAGGTTTTCTTTTTTCTTTCGCTTTCTTGCCACACTATCTTCAAATCACCAGATTCTCTCAGTTATAACATGATTGAGTGTTAATTACTTGCTGGCCATATGTGAATGCCTCATACATAAAATCTTCATGAAAATCTGTTGGGAGAACCAGCAGGGCATTTGTCAATAAAGGGAAAACCAGTTATTCCAGGCCAGGGAGATGGCTCAGCAGATGAAGGTACTTGCCACCAAGTATGATGGTCTCAGTTGTATCCCTGAGACCCCTGTGGTGGAGAGAACTGATTCCTGCAAATTGTCCTCTGACCTTGTGTGTGTGTGTGTGTGTGTGTGTGTGTGTGTGTGTTACACACATGTGCTTTCAAAAGAGCAATACCTCTAAATATGCCTATTTTTCTGCTTTATGTTTGTGGAGGAAAAAAGGTCCCAGAGTTGCAAGTTTTATTTTCTGTGGTTGAACATGAGATTAGCAAAGTGGCTCTCTGAATCTGAGGTTGCACCCAAGGGTGTAAGATGAACAAAGGGTGAAGGAAACAGACCAAAAGCTGACCTAGCCTCATAGCTGCCATCACCAGAGGCCTGAAGTTAGCACTTAGCAGGAGGACACTAGCCACAGCTCCTTGATGGTCCCAAGCCAGACAAGGACATGGGGAATGCTTTAGTCTTACACAGGATGGAAAAGGTCCCCACTGACATTGCCTTGGTCCTCAGAGGGCTTCCCTGAGCTTACTTAGAAATAAATTATCACATGCCCCAAAGTGGAAAAGTTTCTTTGTCTTAAGAAGGACAGAAAAAGTAAAGTCTTAAAAAGAAAATACACCCTCTCTAACTGATGCTATTATCTCATGGGGAGTAAGACGATAATTACAAGTCTAGTAATGCCCAATATAGCATTGTTCCTTGCCAATAATGGATACCTACTGTATGCAGCATTTTGCTAAGAGTTAGACACATGTTTCATCCCATGTATGTGATTGACCCTACTTTGTTCATGAGGAAACGGAAGATAAGGAAGACTTTAATTCATACAGCTTGCAGGGTGTACTAGTTACCTTTATACTCCTATGACAAAAGCAACTTTACACAGAGAAAGGTTTTGTCTAGATTAAATTTCCAGGCCATAGATCATTATCGAGAGAAGCCATGGCAGGAACTAGAAGCAGAAAATGTTGCTTGGTGGCTCAGTTGCTCGTCATGCTTAGCTCTTCTCCAACTGAAGACACCAAGACATGGTGCTTGCCACAGTGGACCAGATCCTCCTACATCAGTAACAATCAGCACAGTCCCCCCAGACATCCCCACAGTCTGATCTGATGTAAGCAATTCCTCAGTGGGAGCTCCCTTCTCAAGTGACTGCAGGTTGTGTGGAGCTGACTAGGACACACAGCAGAGATTGACTCGGCATCTGAGTTCATCCTGGTACAATTTAATTTCAGTTGTCCCTTACCATATAGAAGCTAAGAAGAACAGGGAATCAAAAGTGCTCACAGGTAGAAAATGTGTTGGTTCTGCAGGCAAAAGTCTCAAGAAACAACTCCACTTATGAATGATTCTGCTGATCATGGGTAAAATGCTCACTAGATGTTTAATAAGAATAGTTGCTTTGTTAGCTGAAGGATGGTGGTGGTGCATGCCTTTAATCCCAGCATTCAGGAGGCAGAGGCAGGGTGGATCTCTGTGAATCTGAGGCCAACCTGAGTTGTGAGTTCCAGTACAACCAGGACTGATACACAGAGAAACCTGTCTTGCAAGCTAAAAAAAAATGTTGCTTTGCAATGTTTTGTAAACCTTCCTTTATCCATTCCATGGCTATAACAAGCATTTGAGAATGTGAGTCTTACAAACAGAAGGAGTTTATTTATCTGCCATTCCAGGGACCTAAGACCATAGTGCCACCAAAAGGTTCTGGGAAGTGTCTTGCAGAGAATAGCAACATATAGTGGCAAAAGGATGAGAGAAAAAGCCAGAAAGTGAGCTGAGAAAGCCCAACTATAATCTGATCCCTTGGTAACCAAAGACCTGATCTCCCATGATATGGGCATTAATTTTTTTTTAAAGTACCTCCAAATATCTAGTCGACTCCAACCAGATCCTAACTATTAAAAGTTTAACCAGTTTTTTTTGTTTTTTGTTTGTTTGTTTTTGCCTGGCAGTGCTGGCATATGCTTTTAATCCCAGCACTTGGGAGGCAGAGGTAGGTGGATCTCTGTGAGTTCAAGGCCAGTCTGGTTTACAAGAGTTAGTGCCAGGACAGGCTTCAAAGCTACAGAGAAACCCTGTTTCGAAAAACAAAAACAAAAACAAAACAAAAAAAGGTTTAACCAGTTTTCAAGTCAATGAGAACTTACTCCTCCAAAACATTAACCTTTGCAGGGGGGCAATCAAAACCTAAACTAACTGATACTATAATATAAGATCTTGATGTTAGGTAACTTATGGGGAACAAAAGTGTATTTCTCGTAGTTTTGGAAACTAAGAAGCCTACTATCACAACATTAGCAAGTTCATTATTTGGTGAAATTTCCCTTCCAAGACAGCAAGTCAAATGTTACTTACTCCAAAAGGGAAGAATAATTTGACAGAAGGCAGAAGGGTGAAAGAGAATACTATTGCATGAAGCCTCTATCCTGACACTGTATTCCATTTATAGGAGGAACATTCATGACCCACAGCCTCTTAAAGTCCCCAGCCTTCATACATCTCTCTTCTTATGTCCCTATTACTTCCTAGCTTTGGCATCTGGAGCCTCTTTAAAGCTCCATGAACACTGAATACATGAACATGAATACAGCTCCTTAACCACTTCATAGCCGATCTATATGAATGTGTACATATATGTATATGCACACACATACACACACACATATATATAGATAGATATAGATATATATAGAGAGGGAGGTTGCTGTATAATGTATACTCTGAGGATGAATTGTAATTAAGGTTGGAATAAACAAACAGCATTGGCCTCATGCAGAGCTAACAAAAAATTGGGACTGTTTGGCAAGCTGCTGCCAATGGATTCACTGTCCCTTGTGAATTTTTATCCACTAAATCCCAGAACTGTGGAGAGACCCAAATGTGTTCACCTGCATTTCCGACACAAGTAGTCTTACAACACTCTCTCTGTTGACTTCTGTTTCCTCTCACAGCAATTTCCAGAACGTGGTTTTGTTTTAATATTGGTCCTTTTTCCTGTTTTTAGGTCACAGCCTTTTCTCATTACTTGTGTTGTGTTTTTGTTGAACACAGTACATTTTAATTAATACATTTTAATAACTCTACATATTGATTCCCTCTTCAGTGCTTGCTTTGAGTTAGGGATTTGTCTTTATTTATTCTTCCTCTTTTCCAATTTAGCTAAGATATTTTAGGAGAATTTCCCTATGCTCTCCAGAGCAAAGGTTTTCATGTTGCTCACCCTAGGGTGAGGGTAATTTTACCCCAGCTCTCTATTTCTTCTATATCTCTGTTTGCAGCACCTTCATTTTGTGCTGTGTCCTATTTGAGAGACTCCACCAAACACAAGCTGATTGCTGTATTGTTTTTGACAGTTCTCTGGGTTCTGCCCTACCTAGTGTCATCCTGGTTGCCTTGATAGCATACCCTGAGAGAAAGCCACCTGAGGAAAAGGCTGAAAGTTTTTATTTGACTTGCAATTGCAGGTTAGGGTCCATCATTGCAGAGAAGTCAAGACAGGAATTCAAAACAGCTTAGCTACATCACATCCAAGCACAGACGGGACATAAATTCATGTATGCTGACTGTTCTGTTTGCTTTCCCTGCTATTATACAGTTGTGAAACCAAGGGAATGGTGCTGTCCACTTTGGGGCTGAGCCTTCTTGTATCAGTTAACACAGTGAAGACAGTCTCCCACAGCCTTGCCCACAGACCCAACTGATGTAGACCATGCTGACAGTCTCTTCTTGGGTAATTCTACACTGTCTCTTGTTGACAAAACCAGCCATCATGTCAGGCATAGCGGCGCACGCCTCCCAGAGCTCCAGAGACAGGTATGGATCTCTGTGAGTTCAGAGCCAGCCTGGTCTACATAGGGAGTTCCAGGACAGCCAGGATTGCGTAGAGAAACCCTGTCTCAAACAAAGTGCCTATCACATCTTGCCTGGTCAATTAAATTAGAGAAGGGAAAATACTTTAGTTCAGTCTTCAAGGCTTGTTCTGACCACAAGTATGTTCACATTGCCTCTCCTTTTCTCATTTTTGCCAAATCGAATGGCTGACCTGTGCTTTAGCTTGTCATTATCTGACAAGAAGAGCTGTCATTTCTGAGGGTGCCCTGAGGATCAAACCACTCCCCACTCTTTCAAGTGGGGCAGGCTCCTTCATGAAGGATTTTAGAGCTCTCAAGTCCTATGAACTGCAACTCTGAACCACTCCTCTGGGTGCTGAGTGGGGCAGCAGCCTCTTGACTTCTTAACTTGTCCTACCCATTGAATGTGGAAGCCCTGAGAGTGAAGAGGGCAGTCCACCATCCCTGCCTGACATTCCTGCAGTGAACCTCTGTGTCACTAGGTTAGGGCCTGGAATCTCCTGACCTCAGGTCCTACTCAGCAGAATGTCGACCTCTTCTCTGTGAAGCTGGAAGGGGTGAGAGATGAGACAAGCTGCCCTTTTCAGGGATCTCATCCTTGACCACATCCATTTGTTCAAGATGATGTGGGGTTGCGGGTAGCTGTAATGAGAGAGAGGGCCATGACTTTAACACTGAAGACATTGACTGTTGTTAATTGAGCATCAGTAGGTTGTTGTAAACGAAAGGGACTTCAAATGTTTTTACATCGTTCTCGTCAGCTTTGCTTTCTCACTGGGGAAGAGACTGTGGAGACCCTCATATTGACAGACCAAAGGCTGAGCCTCCCTTTCTCCATTATTAATGTATTACACAATTAGCCAAGTCCTCCTTTTTGTTCTTAGTATTATTTACCTGTCATTTTTTTTACATCCTTGGTGTGATAATATTGAAAAGGTTTTGTTCATTTTATTATTTCTAAGACAGCATTTTTATTTCAACAAAGAGTTTTGACTTTTTATTTCCTATGTTTTTAATTTCTGCATTAATCTCTACTAATTTCATTTGGTCTACCTATATATCAATAGTTTTTCTTTTGGTGTCTTTTGTTGTCCTGTTTTAAATTCTTACCTTGAAGTCTTTAGCAGTCATGCATGGTCAATCTGCTGCCCTTACGTTACGTGAAGCCAAGCACAGCATCTCTGACGGTGACTCAACACAAAGCTGTAAATTTGCTTAAAGCAGTGATGTTGTAAACTATATTTCTTCAAATAATACTTTGGCTTAAGCCAATGAGTTTCAATACATAGAACTCTATTATCCTTTCAGATTAAAATAGCAATAAGTACCCTTAATTTCTATTTAAATTATGGGACCTTCAGAAGATCTCAAGCTCCTTGCTTGCTTGTTTTAACTGAAGGTATTTTCTTTTAAATGCCCATGTAAGATAAATGATTACATGATCATAATTCTGGCTCTGCAGAATTCACTGTGACTATCCATAGGCTCCCATGAGCTGTGTTTTATCTGATTTATGTGTATGCAGGAGTTAATTTTAGTAACCCTTATTTTTCCAGGAAGAAGACAGTTTGTGAGAGTGCAGCAACTTCCCTGGAAAACCACTTATGGTTCTGAGTCTTTGCCCTTTTCAGATATTGATCAAAATTGACTCTGCTCTTAGCCTTGGTCCGAGAAGACTCTTCTAAAAGTGGGTGACAGTAAAAGCAGGGACTCACCACTGGTCAAAGTGCTGGGAATAAGTGACTTGGCCCCTAGCAAGACATCTTTGTCACTTACTTCAATGTCCTGCACACATCACAGAAGGAGGAATGGAAGGAGCTCGGGGACTGAGGGATGAGAAGTGTGCAGTGGGCCCTGCCTTTTGGACTCAGCATGGTGGCCACAATTATGAATGAGCAGCAGCTACAGCTTCCATCCCATGGGGAGAGAGAAGGGAGGGGAGGGGAGGGAAGGGAGGGGAAAGGAGGAGAAGGGAGGGGAAGGGAAGGAAAAGGTAGGGGAGGGGAGGGGAGNGGGAAGGGAAGGGAAGGGAAGGGAAGGGAAGGGAAGGGGGGTCATCAGAGACAGGTGAGACAGAATCATGAGAGTGAATGTAATTAACCACAGTACATTGTATTCAAGGATGAATAAACTTTTTAATTACTTGAATAAATTTTTTAAAGAACTGTATACATAAGCTGTGCTACTTCCTCCATCCCTTAAGCCTACTTTATGCCACATAATAAATATGACTTTAAAAATTCATACCCCAGGTTGTTTTCTGAAGAAAGAGAGCTTTTATATAAAAAGGTAAGATCTTCCATTGCCTTTCCTACGGATTGTAGGGATCAACCTACAAACAGCCCACACAAGGACTGCACACACAACTTTGCATGAGGACGTGAGAGCTGCAACTAAGGGTGGGTGGAAAACTCAGTCTCGCATGTCTCACAGGACAAAGATGCCCGAGACAGACAAGGAAATAAAGGTGTGAATTGGCCACTGAAGTGATGCTTTGCCACGGCCTCCTCT
This sequence comes from Bramus lutescens, assembly GCA_001685075.1. Lineage (NCBI taxonomy): Eukaryota > Metazoa > Chordata > Mammalia > Rodentia > Cricetidae > Bramus > Bramus lutescens. Next base: position 81,069 of record LOEQ01003628.1, on the reverse strand, counting down.
GAGTGCTTGAGTTAATAACGTTTCTCTCAGAAGCTACCTTATCCTGCAAGTCAGCCTCTTGGTCTAACCTCCTCTACTTAAAACTTACGATGTAAGAGGCATATATCTATGCTCAGTGGAAAAAAATAAGAATAGCAGTATAAAGACTTGAACATTTAGACCATATTTATAAAGGTTGTCACATGACAATTTGCTGCGACATCCAAATCTCGTTTTTAAAAGAAAGAAATCTCTGCATCAATTTGAATGAGAGGAATTGCAATGCCAAGCTGGAGGTAACTCACCTCCTCCGATGCCTTAGAACCCAGCAGAGTTCTCAAGAACTAAGACAACTGCTGGTGAATAAACACGGTCCAGTGCAGGTCCCAGACTGCTGGGATCCTCATTACAAACATTGCTCTCTAGGTTAGACATGAGGCAGCTATAGTCAGGCACTCTACCTACTTTCAAATGTTTGAAAGGGTGGGTATTGTCTTCCTAGAATGGAGTAACACTGGCCACCTCGTGTTTAACCTCAAGCAGCCGCCACGGCCCTCAGCATGTTGATAGCATCTAATAAGCAGCTAGATTTCATTCATTTGTGGGAGAAAGTAATAACATCTTGACAGAATAAGAAACATAAACACTTTACTTGCGTGCATGATCAGCAGCGGAGATGGTGCTGGACATCGGACCCAAGGCCCTCTGGGTGCGTGCAAGGTAAGTGCTCTACCGTGAGCTATGTTCTCAACTCAACATTTGCATCTTAATCCAAGATTTCTAATGAATCAAAGAAATGAGTTTTTAAGGGTAGGTCTTGAGTTACCATATCAGATCAGAAGTAACCACAAAACTAGAACCTTCTGCTCTGATTGCCTCCTGCAGCTACTAACATCATGGGCTGGTCCCCAGCAGACATGACATCATAAGGGGTCCCCAGCAGACATGACATCATCAGCTGGTCCCCAGTAGAC
>LOEQ01003628.1:34312-68202 GCA_001685075.1 Bramus lutescens | reverse complement strand
AAGAAAGAAAGAAAGAAAGAAAGAAAGAAAGAAAGAAAGAAAGAAAGAAAGAAAGAAAAGAAATTGGGAGAGGCAGTTCTGGGGCAAGGAAGAAATTAGTGCAATGGAAACTCCCAGGAATCTACTAGGGTGATTTAGTTAAGATTCCTAGTAATGCAGGGATATGGAGCCTGAACCAACCATCTCCTATAACCAGGCAAGACTTCCAGGGGAGGGACAGAGACATCAACCCAGCCACAAACCCTTCGACGTACAACTTGTCCTGCCTACAAGATGTGCTGGGGTAAAGGTGGCACCAGAATTGTGGGAATGGCCAACCAATGACAGGTCCAGCTTGAGATCCATGTCACAAGGGGGAGCCTACCCGTGACACTGCCCAGAGGACCAAAAAACAGAGGCCAGATGGCCCAAAGACCTAGAATAGAACCAAACATTTCTGGTAAAAGAAAAAACAAGTAAAGGAAATAATTTTTAATGATATTTTGCTATACTCATAGACAAGAACCTTGCATAGCCACCATCAGAGAGACTCCATCCAGCAATTGATAGAAAGAGATGCAGAAACCCATGGCCAAATATTAGGGAAAACTCAGTGAATCATATAGAAAAAGGAGATGAAGAATTGTAGAGGCCAAAAGAGTCAAGGGCATCACAAGAAAACACACAGAATCAACAAACCTGGACTTATCATGGTTCACTGAGACTGAGCCAACAATCAGGGAGTTTCCATGGGTCTAAATTCTACCCTCTGCATATATGTTATGGTTGTATAGCTTGGTGTTTTGTGGACTCCTAACAGAGGGTGTGGTGGTTGTTTCTGTTGCTTTTGCCTGCTTTGGGGACCCTTTTCTTCCTACTAGGTTGCTTGATCCAGCTATAATATGAGGGGAGGTACTTACCTAGTCTTATTTCAACTTGATATGCCATGTTTGGCTGCCCTGAAGGGAAAAGGAGGAAGAGGGGATATGGGGAGGGGGAGGGGACTGAGAGAAGAGGAGGGAGGGGAAAATGTGGTCAGGATATAATGAGAGAATCAAGTAATTTTTTAAAAAAGTACAAGCATAGAAGGAGAAATATCTTTTCACAGAGAAGAGAGGTGTCTGGGGCAGACCGGAAGTAACCCTGTGTCAATTACTAGGTTGTTCCTTCTGGAAGTTCTCACTGATGCCATCCAGGTCTATTTCAGCATTTGAGGATGGTGGCCTGACACCATTTGTGGCTGTCAATAAATGTTCTGCGCTGGAAAAATCCCTGAGTTTCTTAGCTCTATCCTTACCTGCCCCATGGAGGAGAGGGATGAGACTAAGTTTATCTGTTTGCCATACAATTACATAGTCTCAAATATCTACATTCTAGCTCAGGAAGATGAATAAATTTTGAGCATGCACCTCCAGAGACCTTTTATCATTATTATTGTTATTATTATTATTATTATTATTATTCTATGAAATTTTCATACGTATTTACAATATCCACCCCTACTCCCTCCCTCCAACTCATTTAGGCCACACCCAACACATCACTCTCCCAACTTCATAGTCTCTTTTTTGTTATTAACCACTGAATCCAATTTTTGCTGTCCACGTACATGTGGGTATTGGGTAATCTAAAGAAATTGATGGTTAATTTAGCAATGACCACCCTCACAAAGAAAACTGACTCTTCTCTCCCTCAGAAGCCATCAACTAGCACCAATACCTCAGCCAGGAGAGGGCATCAGGATCTCTTCATATATATTGCAATTCTATCATATTTTAATGATAATGACTTTAATGAGTCTGCACATACAATGATTTTTTTTTCTTTCTTGATGTTGAAAATCAAATTCAGGACCTTACACTTGTTAGAAAAGAGCTCTACCCCTGAAATGTGTCCTCAGCTCTTTACTGAGTTTGATTCTTGTAACATCAAATAGCCTTGAGATTCTAGCTAATGACTACACTTTTTCATTAATTCCAATTTAGCATTCATTTTTCCAGTTTACTGTAAGTAGGAATAGATCTGACTGGCCTAAGTTTGGTTGGATATTTGTGTGTAAAATAGGATAGCTTCTTTTTCTTCTGTTCTTCTCTCATCTATTACATCCCTACTGCAGTGTCCCCTCTTTCCCCTTCACCTAGTCGCTCCCTCTATTTCCTCTCCACACCAGATAAATTCCCCCTCTGCCCCCCCTCATAAAAGAGAAGACCTCCAGGAGACACCAAAAATGGTATAACATGCTACAATAAGACCAAGCCCAAACCATCACATCAAGGCTAGAGGAGGCAACCCAGTAGTAGGAAAAAGTCCCATAAGCAGGCAAAAGAGTCAGAGACCGCCTCCACTGTTAGGAATCCCACGAGAACACAAGCTACTCAGCCATAACATATATGCAGATGACTCCTACAGACTCCCTGATATCTACAAGCCCCCATGAGTCCTGGTCAGTTGATTATATGGTCCATGTTCTTGTGGTGTCTCTGATCCCTCTGGTTCCTGAATTCCTACCTCTCCTTCTTCATCAGAACTCCTGGATCTCCACCTCAAGTTTATCTAAGGGACACCTGCTCCCATCAGTTGCTGGATGAAGTCTCTCAGGGCTCTTTGACGATGACTTGACTAGATTCTGGTCCCAGAACTCTCTACAAGCAATTCAAACTTTGGTCGAAGGTTTTGTGGCTAGGTTGGTGTCCCAGTTTCTCCACTTAAGGACTGGTTACAGAAGATGGCCAGTTCAGGATCTATGTCCACCATAACTAGGAGCCTTTGCTAGGGTTACTCTTGAAGATTCAATGGAATTTTTATTACACTAGTGATGGGGAAACTCTGTTAGCCAATCTCATTGAATTGGGGGCGTGGTGACCTGGTCCCCAGAAAAGAAAACCTGGAGATCCAGGTGTGCTCTCTCTGTGCGCGGTGTTCGCCTGACCTGTTTGGACATCGGAACATTTACTCCAGTTGCGTGAGTTTCCCCGTTTTCAATTATTAAATTATACCTGTTGTTTTGAGCTGGTCTGGTTACTTTAGCATACCTATCAAATACTCCATCACTTGGCACCCGACTTTGGGGCTTTTTAGAGCCCTTTAAGGCTCTGGCTGGTTGGGGTCATGCCACATCCATTTGGGCATAGATACCAGTACCACCTTGCGCCCCCATGCACAGCTCTCTCCCAGGTCCCAGCCGAGAGCAAGGGGACCTAAGAGCACAGAGCTCCAGCTCGCGCCTGCACTCGTGGCCGCACTTGGTGCTGTGTCCTCAGCTCGTGCCTCAGGTCCAGACCGCAAACATTAGCATCTTCGCACGCCCCCACTCCACGCACNTCCAGCTCTGTAGCCATGAGAGCAGATCTGACTAGTGTAGCTAAGTAATTCACACAGCACACGGTCTGTGAGTTTAACTTCTTGGTTTGAGTATATCTTTCAGATATTTGGCCCATCAAGCACATGGATTCAGGTACACCCCGCCACCTATTGGTAGGCAACGGTTATTGCACCTACTCTTGCTGGTTTGATCAAACCACAGGTAAGATTTATTTTGAATTTAAAAATAAGGGCGACATGTCAGACAATCTGACTGCACAAGGCTTCAATAGCCTTTTTATTTACAACATGTGTGAGGTCTTACAAGATGCTTATGAAATCCCTCCTACACTGCTATTCCTCAGGTTTGGCTTTGTCCTATGTATTTTTTTCCTAAAAGTGTGGTTTGACAACAGGAAAATGATGCAGTCTTTTTAGACTGAATCCAAACTTCTTAGAAATGAAATTGGAAACCTAAAGAAGGAAACAACAATCCTGACTAGCAATTTTCAGTCAGCTGAGGTGCGTTGGGGCACAATACAGACTAATAGCAAAATACTTAAAGAGGAGGTCATTTATCTGAAGGAGAATATAAACACTTTGAATACTAAAACTCAGTCGAATGAGGTACTTTTAGAAGTGGTCCAGACAGATACCGAACTCCTCAAAGAGGGGATTGCACCTCTCAAGGAAGATACCAGGACTTTGCTTAACAGGACTCAGTCTATTGAGATATTTTTGGAAAAGGTAAAGTCTGATAGTAATCTAGTTATGGAGAGACTCATCACCCAGGAGAAGAAAACAGCTGATTTGGCACATAATAGTAACTCATTTAAGGAGAGATCCAGCATTCTGGAGAAGGAGACAGCTGATTTGTTACATAAAATCCAGCCCATGACATTGGATGCTGAAGCATTATTTGAGAGGGTTCGCACTATTGAGTGTATTAATCTAACTCTGTCAAAGGGGTGAGACAGATTGATTGATAAAATGTCCCTCCAGGAAGATAATATACATGCCATGAAGATCATGTTCATGGATGAGATATTATCTCTAATGGACAGACTTCATACCTTAGAATCCTCAATGAGGGCATTAGAGCACAATACTGGACAGGAGATTCAGGCCTTGAAGAAGGCAATGGTAAATAGATTTGAGGAAATTATTGACTTTGATGACCAGGAGCAAAAGGTAGGAAGGCAAAATTTAACTTCGTCTCTATGTAAAACTCTCCGGGACAGCTTCCCCAGAGTTCTGCCTGCCTTTCCAGTAATAACATCAGAAAAGGTAGCTGGCTCCAAATACCCTAAGGTTATCAAGGAACATACATGGGAGCCATACATATGAGTGATTTAAAAGAAATCAAACAAGCGATTGTGAATTACAGACTACATTCATCCTTTGTTAGAGAGATGGTCAAAATCTGGGCTCTCAGTAACAAGGCCACACCTCACGATTGGGCTCAATTAACGTCAGCTGTCCTGGAAAGTGGCCCACAATTGCATTGGAGATGCGTTCTCAAAGAGGAGGCTAGAATTTTAGAGCAACAGGAAAGAGCAAAAGGAACTGAGATTTCCCTAGATCTAATTCTAGGTGATGGAATTTACTCTGATCCTCAGGACTAAGCTCTTTATGATGACCACATCCTATCTGTGTGTGCCACAGCAGCTTTAAAGGCTTGGTACAGGGTTCAGGACCCAGGACAGAGAGTGGAATCATATCTCAGGGTTGAACAGGGTCGGAGAGAATCCTTTAGTGACTTTTTGCAAAGACTAACTAGGGCCATACAAATATGAATAACTGACCCAGAATCCAGATGTATAATAATTGAATCTTTAACCTATGAGAATGAAAATGTAGAGTGCAAAAGGACCCTGGGGCCTTTAAAGATCAGATCAAGCACACTTGGAGGAATGGGTCTTGCATACAATGAATGTCGAGACATTTGACTATGGCACTGAAGCATGGGTAGGAGAAGCAATTCTGAATGGTAAGAGAAGACATCAAGATACCAAATGTTTTAATTGTGGTAAAAATGAGACATATGAGAAGGAATTGTAGACAACAGATTTCCAGGAATAATGCTTCTTCTAGGAATAGCAGGAACAGGAGGACTCAGCCTTCAGGTTTATGTAGGAGGTGTGGCAAAGGCCGACACTGGACAAATGAATGTAGATCAAAAAGAGATAGACAAGGCACCCCGATACCATTGGAAAATGGCATGGGGGGCCTCTTGCAGGCCCCCATGACAAATGTGGTCCAGTTATTTCTGGTTACTGTGGAGAATGTGTCTCATCAGGAAAATTAGAAGGTCTCATGCCTGCTGTCAAAAGCAATAAGGGTCTGAATGATAAGATATATGTGGAGAATGAGTCAAGAAATCTGATGGGACAGAGGAAATGTATATTCTGGCAGACTTCTATAAATGAATAAAGACCAAAGCTTAGACTGTGTATAAATGGCATTTTTATTGAAGGTTTATTGGACATGGGTGCGGATGTAAGTATCATTATTCCAGAATCTTGGCATCCAAAGTGGCCTCTTCAGGAGGTAGATGTTCAGTTCATGGGAATTGGAACCCTATCTCGGGAAAGACAAAGCACAAGATGGGTTGAATGAATAGGGCCAGAAGGGCAAATAGGAAAACTAAGGCCATATATAGCCAATATTGTAGTGAATCTATGGGGTCATGACCTATTGCAGCAATGGAATACCCAGATTAACATTCCTGCTGCTTCTAAAGCTTATANAAAAGTTGCAGGCTTTAGAACAGCTGGTACAAGAGCAATTAGATGCTCGACATAAAGAAGAATCTACCAGCCCTTGGAATTCTCCTGTATTTGTTGTTAAGAAAAAAATCTGGAAAATGGAGAATGGTGACAGATCTTAGGGCTATCAACAAGGTTATTCAACCTGTGGGCCTTCTGCAATCTGGAATTCCTCTGCCCTCTCTGTTACCAAAGGGATGGGCTCTCATAGTTATTGATTTAAAGGATTGTTTCTTCACTTTACCTTTACAAGAAAAGGATAGAGAAAAGTTTGCCTATGTCTTTTTATTGGGAAATTGAGTCTGATATTGAGAGATATTAATGACCAATGATTGCTAATTCCTGTTATTTTGGTGGCGGTAGTGTGTACATCTGTGTGTGTGTGTGTGTGTGTGTGTGAAGATTATTTATTGTACTGTTTTTGTGGGTGTGGCTAACCTCCTTAGATTGGAGTGTTCTTTCTAGTACCTTCTGTAGGCCTGGATTTGGTCTTTGTTCAAATTTGACTTTATTATGAAATACCTTGTTTTCTTCATCTATTGAAAATTTTGTTTAGTGTAGTAGTCTGGGCTGCCATCCACGGACTCTTAGAATCTATAAGACATTTCCCCAGGCCCTTTTGGCTTTTAGAGTCTCCATTGAGAATTCAGATGTAATTTTAATAAAGCTGCCTTTATATGTCATTTGGCTTTCTTCTCTCGCAGATTTTCATATTTTGCTTTGTTTAGTGTGTTTGGTGTTTTGATTACTATGTGGCTCAGGGACTTTTTTTCTAGTCCAGACTTTTTGGTGTTCTGTAAGCTTCTTGTATTTTTATAGTATGCTACATTCTTAACTTGCTTGGTCCTGTGTAGGTCTCATGCAGGCAGCCTGAACTGCCATGAGTTCATGTACAACAATGTGAAATCCCTGTCAGTTCATAGGCCAGCATTTCATCACACTCCATACCATCCTACCCTTCTTACATTCTTCCCACCCTCTCTTCCCTGATGTTTCCTGAGTATTGGAGTGGGGGGTTAAAGTTATTGCAGAGATAATCTATTTTTTAAAGTTTTTAATTAACATGCAAATACAATATACTGATCAAATTTCACTTTACTTTTTTTGCCCTCTACAATTGTTGATTGGTTGGTTCATTCGTTAGTTGATTGGTTGTTTGGTTTACTTTCAGAGACCATATTAAAAGTCAGTTGGCAATTGGGCATGGTGATACAACCAATGGCTGAGGCATAGAAGCTAAGTGTAATGGTTCATAAATTTAATTCCAACATTTGGAAGGGAGAGGCAAGAGGATTATGATTTCAAGGTCAGCCTGATGGTGTTTTATGACTTTTCCTGGGGACATATCAGCAAATATTTATTCACCCCAGGTAGAGCACCTTCAAAGTCTAGCTCAATGAACCAGTAGTTTACTGGGGTTACTTGGGTGATGGGGTACTCACAAGAAAAGGGATGATATAAGAGCAAAAGGCCACCAAGGATACATGACGACTCTTGACTCTTTTAAGCTGCCTCTCTGGAGCTCCTGCGTGACTTGTGGGCAGCTCTACTGATCAGTCTCTTCTCCACAGCACTCTTGATTATTCACATAGTCTTGGTGGGAGGCCTGTTGATCCTGTAAGCTTTATTTTCTTCCTGAATCATTGGGAGCCCCTTTTCCTTTCAGGAAAGACTGTTTCAATTCTGATGAAATTGCTACACAACAGAGTGGGACCTTATAGCAAAACAAAAACAAAGCAAGCAAGCCAAGAAAACATTAGATTAGAAGGTATACAAGCTGTCTCAGTCGGTAAGAAGGGCTCTGTATTAATCACAACTCATAAAATAGAGCATTTTGTCCCCCTTGGACAGCAGCTTCATCTCCACACCTAAAAGTCACAGGAAAATAAACTTTTAACTTAATCAGTTTAAATATTTTTTTACCAAATGAAAAAAGTTAGCTTCTCTTATAAATACAGAAGAGTTGACACTAAATGTTTCTTGGCCTTGCGGGCTTTATGACTGATGATCCAGCCCAAGAAAGAGCAATTTTATTCAACAAACACCAGCTTTGAATATGACTTCTCAAGAAACATTAACGAAGAGGAAATAATTACAAAAATAATGAGATGAAATTACTTCAACTCAGCCTCCTTTCTCCCAAGCTTAATGCAAGCATATAATCTGCATGCTGTTGTATCATTCTCTATAACCACTGCATTAGCATAAATAGAACATTCAACTGTATATGGTAATTATTCCATTATGATGATCAAAGAGAAGGGGCAGTTGAAAGCCCTCTCTAGTACCACGTCCCAGCCTAAGAAAAGATCATTACAATTTTTTTTTGGGGGGGGGAGCCCAATCTTGGTGCCAATAACAAAAACGCGCTACTTTAAGAAATAGGCATCTACCTTCCTCAATAAGAATAAAACAGCATTTTATGTCCTTAACAGTCCATTGTTTCTAAAAGTTTTAACACTCTGACTTCTTTAACTTTGGGTGGTTTTAGAAACAAATCAAGCAACTGTCACTCCAGCCAAAAGGTACAAGTGCCTGCTGGGACCAGCTCAGGTTTCCAAAGGTGATGATAGAGCCTGACAGCCACATCTCTCAGCAGTTATAATCGAGACCAAACCATAGGCCTTTCTTTGAAACGCTCTGGAGTTGGCCCCATAACCTCTGATTACAAGGAATGAGAACACTTTCGAAGCACCGTGAAAGTATGTCTCACTCAGAGATGGCACAAAATCATTTAGGAAGCCACACTTGGTCACCATTCCAAACAACTCCTGTGACAGCCATCTGAGGAGAGAAGCTGTGAGCTGCCCCAGGACTGCCCTGAAGCTTAAAACCTGCCCAGTTCTTCTCTGGGTAGATTTTCTGCTGTTGAAGCCCAGTTTGAGAAAGGCAGCTGTCAGCCACATTTGGCCACAGAGCTAAATAGAAGCCTCTAGCATTCAGAGCTTGAAAGAAAGAAAAAGAGGGTGAGAGAATGGAGGGAGGAAGAGAGAGAGGAAGGGAGGAAGAGGAGGGAGGGAGGGAGAAAAGAAGGCAAGAAGAAAGGAAAAAAGAATCACTGAGTGAATGGAAAAGAGTCTAACCAGTGAGGCTTTGTGGGGCCTTGGAAAAGCAAAATGGGCTTTCTAGAGTTTTGGTGGGTTTTGTTTGTTTTGTTTTGTTTTTGGAAAAATCTTAGCTGAATCTAAAATTAGAGATACTCTTGAGACTAAAAATTGCATCTATGTTTGCGTTCTGGAAAACCAAACTTCAATGGCATGATAAGAAATAGAAGGTTCTTTAAAAAAATGTCTAGGAAACATTTCAAATCAAGATACCTGGGAAAATTGCCACCACCAGTGTAAAAAACCAGGGGTGTGCCAATGTTGCCTGCCCTCGTGATGCTCACATGGTAATAACAAGCCGTGTCAAGAGAACCAAGTGCTCTCCTGGCTGACCTGTCACAGAATCTTCTGTGTCACAGTGCCTAGCAACTGCTATTTTAGTCCGAGTAGATCACTCTAGGCTTAGGTAACAAATAAACCCAGTCAGTAGCTTAACAGAACAGAGGTTCACTTCTCACTCAACCCGTACTCTGCCATAACTATGGTCCAGAAGCCACTGCAGCTTCCAGCTTGTGGATCTAGCAACCTGTGGAACAAAATAAAACAAAAAAAACCACCAAACTCTAGAAAACCCACTTTGCTTTTTCAAGGCCTGATCAAAACTCCACTGGTTAGTCTCTCTCCCATTTACTCATATATGGAAGACCTGTAACCATATATGGTCAGAAAGAAAAGATGGGGAGGGCACAGTGAGTGTTTTGTCACCTGTGTGGCATAACAGTGAGTGTTTTGTTACCTGTGTGGCATAAGCATCCAGGAAACATGAAAAGACCAAATTTGTACCAGCAAGCAGCAACTGGATCCATTGGTACAAAAACAGAGAAAAGAGGAAATAACCTCCTTTACTGAGTCAGTAGTGTTAGAGATCATTTATACAATCCCTAGAATTGATCAAGAAAAGACAGCGACACATTCTCAAGCATTCTGGAAGAATATGAGAGAAAGGACGTGGAAGAAATAACTGAAAATGTCATCACAACTATCCTCTAAAATTAAATTAGAAGGGAGAAATTATTTAAAAGGCATATAATATAAGAAATGTGGATGTTATCAAAGAAGTATTTAAATTCTTGAATTAAGAGAACAGAAAAAATAAGAATAGTATATGTTTAAAATATGAAAATTAGGATGTACAACATTATTAACAAATTTTTCTAAGCATAAAAATTTATAAATCTGTCAAAGACCTCTCTTGGATAGAAGATAAGAAGGCAGAAATATAATCTACTTTTCATACAGAACAAAATTCTAAAAATTATTGTAAATCCCTAGAAGAAACCAATACTTAAAACTGGGTTTAATTAAAGAACATTAAAATACAAAATTCAATATTTATAAAGAAAATATGTAAAATGGGTAGACTAGAATCTGCAATTTAGTGTTTACCAATGCAAAATTTTATCCTGAGATCCATTTAAATGTGTTAGTACAGAGAGAATATGACTTAGTATCTGACAAAAATGTACCAAAGAGATGAAATGAAAGCTTAGAAGTTTCAATGAACAAGAGATATGATTCTACTCTACCCTAAGTTTTATCATATCGTATCTATATTGCCAGCCAACTGGTCTACCAGACAGAAATTGTGGGTACACAGAAAAAAAGTTCTTGAAGTGCTAGTTTTTGCCATTTTTATATCCCAAAAGCCTGAACAACAGCAAGCAACTGGGAACAGCAACAAGTGACACCTCCAAGGTTACAGCTTTTATGCAGGCTTTCTCATTAGAACCCTTAACTCCACCAGTGCTATGGCTCTTGTATAAACCTAGAAACAGATTCCTTAGCTCCTAGAAGTGGCAGGCATTGCGGTTTCCAAGTATACCTAGATATTGATGATAAGAGCAGGAAGTGCCGCAGTGCAGAATGCCCAGCCGGATGGGAGGTTCTCTAACAGGTGAGAGACTCAAGCCTCAAAGACACCATAAGACAGACAAAATCCCCAGCTTCATGAGGCCCCAGTTTTTGGCAGCCTGAATCCCAAGCATGATTACAATAGCTTTCTGATCTTCTATCCTGAACATGATCAAGATAGGGCAGCTCACTAGTCTACAGAGGTCTCGAGGCTTCTTCCAACTTAAAGATTCCATAATTTTTGAATTTGGATAAAAGTAGTTTACAGAGTGGTTGTCTTTGAATAACTTTTCAAACAGAATTTTATCAACATATGGGAAAGAAGTTGGTTATACTTTAAAAAGAATTTTAAAAAGTGGTGACTGTAGGTCTTTCCCTAGAATTGGATACTGTGCTGCTGCTACCCAAGATTCTGCATTCTCAAACATTCATCAGTGACATTTGTCTAATTACATTGGGTCTAACCATCACAAAGCAGTGAGTACAGGCCTGAAGAGACAAAAGAAAGAGATTGATGGAACTTTTCTAATACTATCAATATACTCCTAATTGTGAAATAAGTCCTAAATGAGCCTGGAATTAAGTGCTGGAATAATGCCAGCATTAAAAGAAAAGACAATTATAAGGTAACAAACCCAGAGACAGACTCAAACAAACATTTCATGTTAGTTTCCCATATCTTAACAGGGAACCTCGAAAGTAAAATAATTTTGACTAAGGAGTTGACTTTAATCACTTAACAGAAGCATCAACCACAAGCTCCCTTTCATCAAGGCTAAGGTCAAGCACAAGAAACTTCCAGCTTTGAGACTGGATTCTATAGACAGGACCAGTGGAGCTGTTTTACCCTCTGATCCTCAGGCAAGCTTTATTTATTAAAATACAAATGAAATGCCACTTCATTATTCTGTCTTATTTTTCATTTCATGATACCTTCTATCAAGATCATCTTTTGAAAACATCAACATCACTTGGTAGCCACTTAAAATTCCCAAAAGTTTATTTAAAAAAATAGAACATCATGCACATTATATTCTTTATCATGAAAGGAAACATTTTACAGAAAGAAATTTCAAATTAATTGTGCTTAAAATTTTCAGACTTTCTGTGGTAAAATAAATGATAAATATATAGGTACATAGATGCATAAATAGATGGTTTATAGACAGATGAATGATACTTTATAGATATATAGTTGGCAAATAGATGATAAATACATAGTAGATAAATAGGTGATTGATGATATTAAATAGGTAAGTTAGATATATGTGAATAATATATTACATGTTTGTTTTTTAATATACATATTAAGCTCTAGAAAAATACATTCCCCTCCTCATTTTTCCTAATTTTGATAACTTTAGAACACAGCCAAGAAAAAAAAGATAGAATTTCCCACTCTCAAATTCCAAATATTTTTCTTCTTGGGAGTAACAGTCCTCGAATGGTCTGACTGCTTTCCACCATGACATTTAAGTAGAAGAAGACTGTGGAGCAGAAGGGCCTACTGGGAAGCCTCCAGCTGATGGGCAGATAAAAAGTCTCCAAAAGGACACAACTGCCCAGGGTAATTTAGACTCTGGTTGCCCATCAACAACTCTGATCATACTGCCCTACAGGAAAATAAGTAGTTCAATGACACAGACCAGCCAAGAAGAAAGAGGTAACATCCCTGTATCAATGGGGATTCATTGCACCTCTTCCTGACCCAACTCCAGACACAAGGAGATGGGGAAGTGGTAGGAGTGGCTAGTTGCTCTGACTTTTGCAAGAAAATGATGTTTCAAATAATTAAGCCTGGACCCCACAGAACTTAGCAGAGAGAGGCTTCCTAATTAACAAAATGTGTCTGAGAGATGAGAAAATGAAACCAAGACCTCAGGGTATCCTTCTGCAAGGCTGGAGTGTTGTGAAGCTGGTGGCAATTATTCAGAAGGACAGACCTGCTTTCTGTTTATCCTCCCGATGACTAAGTTCCTTCACTCAACTTGTCCCATATAAAATATGTATTCAGAAATTTTCCTAAATGAACACGAGCTTTGTTTCTCCTGCTGTTTCTCAAGCTGACTCTATGTGTATCTGACTTCTTCTTTATAAAATGGCTAAAAATAATTGATATTTACATGATGCTTCTCATTCCACCTGGTTATTTCACTTATTTTTTAATCTCAGAACATTTATTTTGGCAATTAAGAGCACATAGTTAAAAATGGTAACCATAAGACTCAAAATCAACTCCCAAAATCCACAAAACTAGGTCAGGTTTTTTCCTCCACCCTAACTAGTCAAGATGTGTGTGCACGCACATGCACACAAGTGCATGCATGCAAAGACAAGAAAAAAGGTGTTGGTTCCATTGGAGCTGGAGTTACAGGCTATTGCAAGTTACAGTGTAGGTGTGGGAACCAAATTCTGCTTTTCCATAAGAGCAGCAAATGCTCTTAACTGCTGAGCCATCTCTCCGGGTCCACTTTATCTTTTTCTGAGCTGAAACCTTGGGGCTTGCCAAGCATCTGCCACAGCTCCATGCCCTTTTTTTTTCTTTTGCTGCATCTGTGTTCCCCACCTCACCTGTTTTCCTCCTTTGCCATTTAGCTTTCCCCTCCCACATTCATCCACTCCCACTTTGCAATGTGTCAAGTTCATCAGAAGGGAAGCAGCCGCTGATTCTAAATGCCACGGTGAGGAATGGCCCTGCAGGAAATAGATCAATTGCAGGAGGCCTCAGAACTCAAAAGCAAAAGTGTCCTTCTGAAGTCACAGCTGCTGAGAGAATGAAGGCTCAGGGTGGATTGCTTCTCCCACCTCTTCAACGAGAAGGAGAAGCCTGTTGAGTCAAAACACTAGTTATTTTTTTTTCTTCACTGTCTGATGAGGAGAGCAGACATTACAGGAACACTCCTGGAAAGGGATTACAGTGCGATAGAAAAATAATTGGAATGTTTCATCTCTCTGCTTGTTAAAGTTGCTCTGAGGAATAGCTAGATTAATTAGAAAGGGGAGCATGATTATTTCTCCAGCTCAGTCTTGTGATGGCCAGAGATGCTTCTCTTTACATTAGATGGCTTTGTCATTTGAACTCTCAAGGCAGTTGCATTTTTAAGGCCTATGATCTAGCATATATTCCAATTCCTATTCAGAGTTTTTATTTACATGTTCCTCTGTTAACATGATTTCCTTTGACAAGGGTTGTGCAAAAATATTCTTAAATCTACAGAGGCAAGAAGTATGGGCCTTTCTAGCAGCATGGGAGATCAACAGGGAAAAGATGCTTCAACAAGACTTTCGCAAGACACCAGATTATTCCACATAAGCACATGGTCATGGCATGTCTATAACCTCACCAGTTTCCTTCACAGAAAGATGATAACTTCATCTGCATGAGTCATCCTTCATGCTAGGCACACAGCCACTTAGCGGCCCTCCATCAGACTCTGGAATCCTTACCTCTACAATAAACACAAAAGAAACATATTTCAGTCTCTAACAGGATTCTCCTATTTTCCCCCATAGACTCACAATCCCAGGAGGACCCTCCACTCCAGCTCCCCAAGTTCACAGTACTCTGAAATGCACATGCCTAAAAACACCCCACCTGTTCAAGCCTTTCAACTTATTTAACTCAATGGTGGACAGCAAATGTATTTAGGGGAGAGGATCAATTGTGACCTGAAAATTAGTAGAGTAAAAACTAACACGAAGAATCTGGAGAGCCTAGAGGCAGATTAGGAAACTAGACGAGTATGCAGGAGACAAGGGTCCTGACAAGACGGCTAGATACTTGACAAGATATCTTGACGGCTAGATATTTGACAAATGTGCCTTGGGCCAGTTCCTCCACACACAGGAAATATGTCTTCTCCCATCATGGTCAAGCATTCAGATCACTTTGTAAGGAGCAAGGCTGGCTGAAGATCACCTTGCTTTGTTACCTCAATAGTTCATTATTTTGCTCACTTCTTCAATTCTCATGATGGGAAAGAGCAGTGGGAAATGCTTCACATTAAGATTTTTTGGAAGGGACTGGACTGCATAATACAAAGGTAGAAAGCTGAAGACTCAGGAGAAACTTTTTTTGTTTTGTTTTTGAGACAGGGTTTATCTGTGTAGTGCAGGCTGCCCTAGAACTTGCTCTATAGACCAGGCTGGCCTAGAACTCACAGAGATGTGAGAAAGCTTTTTTATACAAGTTCACTCGCGGCTTGGGATTCCATATCAAGTCTCTCCATCTACATGAACCAGAGAGAGAGAGAGAGAGAGAGAGACACTCACACACACACACACATGCACACACACACAACTCCAACCACCAAACTCCCCACACCAAATGGAGATGTTCAGGATTCCATTGAGAAAGACAGAAAACATTAACTTAGGAAGAACAAGAAATTGAGGAATAGAAGGGGAAGGAGGAAGTGAAAGAGGAGGAGAGAGAAGATAAGAAGAAAAAAGAGAAAAGGATGAGAAAAGGCTATCAGGGTACACACACATAGGAGCAGTAAGTTGCACAGGAAATCCTGCACATAGCATAGATTTCAGAGCACAAGGACTATACTGACTACTAATAGAAATCTGCCCTGTAAACACTCAGGATAGCAGCTACTCCGCTTGTGATAACAAGGCTATGATAAAGGAGATTAAAATGCAGCCCTCCAGGGAGCAGAAGAAGAAGAAAAATGTTTTCTCCACAATAGACACAGTCAGAGATCAGAAATAGAACCAACTTGCAGAGATCAGAAGCAGGAGAATACGATAAATACCCAGTGGGAAATGAAAAATCATAGACAATAAATTCTAAAAGTCTAGGGAAAGTAGAAATACAAAAACTCAGGTAAAATAGTGTGGGGAGTTGCTGAAAGGAATGGGATTTTTGCACAAGCGGCTCAGATGTGACTCTCATAACTGTAGGCCAGACCCAGAAAAGCCGACGTTCTGCTTGTGAAGTGTAGCTTTTCATTATTCCCTCCACAGAGTCTGTGTTCACATGCCAAGAGCAGAAGCAGCATGGGTTTGCTTGCCCACCTCACAGATCAGCTGCCCTTCCTGTCTCTCTGCAGGAGCCTCGTCATGAATTCAAAATGGAATGCCTTTTATCACTGTTTCTTTGACCTTAATTTTCAACTCTCAGATGCAGGGAGTAAAATCTTCCACTTTCTCCAATCCAGCAGAGTGTAAGCCCTTTGTTGTTTTCTTCAAGAAAACCCAAAAATCAGGAAGTCAGAGAAAGGTTGCATCACATTTGTGATGAAAGATCCAGAGGCAAGCCCTTCAACAGCCCATCAGGGCGAAACCTTGGCTGTGTCTGTGGAGCAAGCAAGGCTCCTTCCTGAATGCTCACCACACGTTCTAACTTTCATGCTTTAGGCTAGGTCTGAAATGAAATCTATTCTCTTGATAAGCCAGAACTGAAGGTCACTAAAGGTCACATTTTATCATCCTTTTCCGCTCTCAGACAGAATACCAGCACTAGGAGATGAAATGTGGATCAGAAACCCTCCGGGGTCAAGGTCAGGCTTGAAGACGTAACCCAGCAAATCCCTAAACCCAGCAACACTGAGTTCAGCAGCAGCTGAACTGACTTAACTAGAATGGGCACAGGGAATGTCTAGGCTAATTGGCTTCCCCTCTTTCCCCACAGTTTTTAATCCATCCAGGTCTCTAAGCTGTAGGGTGGTACCACCCGTATTTAAGAGGAATCATCTCTCTTTAATTGTACTCTCTGGAATTTCCCTCCTACGTACACCCAGAAGTGTGATTCCTAATCTTCTAGACACTTTTCAAGTTGACAGGATAAACCATCGAAGTTAGCTCTGTTGAGATCTAAACTGTTTGAAACTTTGAGGCCATGCTCCAGCAGTATAATAGTATACAGTACGTGTTTAATAAGTATGGTGCAGGAGAGTAGGAGGGAAAGAAAATAGAGGGAGAGAGAAAAAATATTAGCAACATGATCCACTAAGTTAGTTTACATCTTCTGTTTGCCCAGGACTTCTCTCAGCTCAGCTCATTCGTAGTCAAGCCCTGTTGTTTTCTTCTGGGATACAGGAAATTCCCATTGACCCCTGACCCTTTTAAGGAAGATCTCCTGACATCCAGAGATAAGAGATCTTGGCCTGTGCTGACTGCCCTCCCTCTGCTTCTCCAGTCTGTCAGACTCTCTAAGAATAAAACACTTTTCTCCTATTTTGCATAATGCTGTGCCTCAAAACTGCATCATCTAAGGACTATGGACAGAGTGCCAGGTGTGGATCGTCACACAGCACTGGAGATCAGCCCCACCATGCCACCATCCCCTTTAATTTCTGTGCAGATGAAATGCCTTCCTCTGACTCTGGGTAGGAAGGTGTGAGAAGAGTCAAGCACAAGGAGGGGAGGCCCCTGGAATGCTCCACAGCTGTCCATTCTCTCAGTCCACCAAGGGCCCAGCCCTTCCAGTCCACCAAGACTCTAGAGTAGGAGGCCTCAATGCTGAGTTCACTACCACTGTTCCTAGAACTTCTGCTCTGAGAATTAGATGATGCCATTATTTCTGAAAGAATGTTCTGTGCCACTTACTGAAATTGGGCTGTTAAAAATGAGTGAGAGAGAAAGAGAGAGNAGGGAGGGAGAGTTTTTCAATTTCAACTTCTCTTAGTGGATTTTAAAACCAAAAAGAATAAAATTAGAGTAAGTTTAACACTATTGCTTCTTAAGAGTCATGCTTACCAATGGGATCTATATGTCCTGTGATTCCATCACTAAATTTGTCAATTGTGTTGGTTAATATCACCAACTTGACAGGAGGTATAAGAGTCCAAGGAAACAAATCTCCAGGCATGTCTGTGAGGGAGTTGTTTAATTTCTAAATTTGGTTAATGGGGTGGGAAAGTCACCCTAAATGTGAGTGATGCCGTCTATGAACTGGAGTCCCAAAATGAATAAAAGGGGTTTATCACAAGCCTGGCCCCTGTCTCTGCTTTCCAACAGAAGAGACCAGGTCAGCAGTTACTTCCTGCCCCTTTTGCTTTGACCTCTTCTCTATGATGGACTACACCGTAAGCCATGGACTTGGACAGACCCTTCCATCTGTATGTTGCTTTTGCTGGGGATTTTGCCACAACGATGTGAAAAGTAACTAATACGTGAGTGTTTACACTGTTGATTCCGTTTTTCAATACTAAGATGGTGACATGGTACCTCATCCTCTTCTTCCTCCTCCAGCTTTCCTCCCTCCTCCTTTCTTCCTCCTCTTTGTCCTCCTTTTCATCTTCCTCATCATCCCCTTTCCTCTTCCTCTTTTTCAATATAGAGTAAATAGGGACTATTTTATCGTGTTATTAAAGTCCTGTACAACATTATTGCACAAGCTACATAATATTCCATTGTAGATATGCATCTAGCCTCTCTTCTTTTTGGAGATTCCAGCAATTTCTGATTATTCACTATGGTTCTAAAAGCACCTGGGATAAATGCCTTCATTTGTAAGTATTAATACACAGGTTTTCTATTTTCCCTTCATTTTATGTGTATGAATATTGGTCTGTAAGTACACCTGTGCACTGTATATATGCAGTGCCCACAGAAGCCAGGAAAGCGCATCAGGTCTCCTAGGATTGAGGTTACAGATGGTTGTGAGCTGCCATGTAAGTGCTGGGAATTGAACCCAGATCCTGTGGAAGAGCATCTAGTGTTTTTTACTACTGAGACATCTTTCTTGCCCCTTAATACATAATTTTGATTGGCCATCTAAAATTAAAGTGCTATAAGAGGAATTTCAAAGTGGGACTTGGTCAGACTTGTCTCATAATGACTGTCATTAAGTTACTCTCCAATGCTTGTCAACTCTGAGTTGCCACTAATATAAACCAGAAGATATTTTCTTCTCCTCATCTCATGAATATTAAATATTATATTAGCAAATTCTATCCAAATCTGACAATCAGCAAAACACACCTCTTTTTTTTTTAAGATGCTGAGTTTTTGTCTTTGGTTTCTATCTTTTACAACTTTCTGGTAGTATCTTTTGTTTATTTTCTTGCTATGTTTTTTTTATTATTTTTCACTAGTCTGTAGTGCTGTTTTAGAACCAAGAATCTAACCCATTGAACAGGATTGGCAAAAACTTTTCCACTTCTATTTATTTTACTAATCAACCTATCCATCTTTATTTTCAATATTAAACAGGAGTGTTTCCCTCACATGGCAGCTTTTCCTCTTGTAACTCTTTAATCCACTGTGTATTTCAATTCATTGTGTGCTGGAAAGGGAGACTTTTTTCTCCAGATATTTAATTTACTGCCCCAATATACCACAAACTAACTAACCTTAGGATCACTAATTAGAAAGCACTTGATCGCAGTCTAAATTCTTACATTGAAAATATCTGCTTCAGGATTGTTTATGTATCATCTGTTAGGTTACCTGCGTTTTTACTTCAGTATCACAAAACTTGACTTTAGCTTTAAACTGTACTTTGACATCTAGTAAAGGGAGCACACACTACAGATTTCTAAAAGAATCCTTGGAATTTAGTTGGAGTCACATTAAATCTTTGAAACTGTAGGAACCCATAATATTTTTACCAACTGAGGGTTCCCATTTAGGAATATTACATTTTTTGTTTTGTTTTGTTTTTTATCAATTTAGGGACATAGTTTTAACCTTTTTAAAATAGCTTCCTGCAGCATTTTATAGTTTTCTTTATCTAGGCTTTTTTTTTTACTAAATTTCTTATTAGGGTGAATTACAGCAGTTTTCCATTTGTACGACTCACACGGATAGCATCTTCTCTTCTATCTCTGAACAATAATAGGTATATACACAAAAATACCGAGTTCCCTGTATTTATTTTAGACCTGTTTTACACTCTGATTTCTCTAGTTCTTTTATTGTAGCTTCTCTTATTCTCCATGCCCTGTTAATGATTGTCTCTTTCTCCCCTCCTTTACTCCATGACATAAGAAATGATTGCCATCCACCTTTAAGGGTGGGGTTTTGTGATCTGTCCTGTTCAGGAAAGATGAGATGATGGAGGGGCCTTTTCCAATGTGAGCATCTCTCAGAGATGCAGAGTAAGGGAGCAACCCCATTTTCCCTTCCACATGAGCTCAACACACTCTGAAACTTTCAGATGTTTCTCTGAAAGCTCCTGCCCACATCCTTTGCCTCCAAATACACTTTTGTTCCACTTATCCCTCTAGCTATTTATTTACTTCCAGAAGATTCCTTCATTCCATGATCAGAATTGTTTCTGTCAAGAGAGTTTCTGTTTCTCTCTTAGGAAGCTGTATGCACAGGTGGTTCCACACTGAAGTCTGAAACAGGAAATGAGTTTCCCAACTCCCAGCCTGTGTCACAGAGTAGGTAGGTGTTCAGTGTTCAGTGCAGGGAACTGGGAGGAGGCGCTTTCTTACGTATATTGATGCGTGTTAATAAGAAAATCAAATAAACAACAATAAAATTCTCACATCCTCAGTCATAGTGACAAGGGCAAAAATAATAACAAAAGGCTCTTCCATTTCCTCATTCCATCTTTTTTTTAATGCTACTGTTTGCTTCAGTTACAACCACCTGCTGCTCTGCAGCTGTATCAGGGAATAAGTTTGGGCACTAAATTACCTACTCACAGCTTCCTGGTGGCTTTTCTACTAATAAGCTGCCAAGTCCAGAATGATGGGTCTTCTGTTTTAGTTGACAACCAAAACAAAACCTGGCCACTCCGAACAGTCTCCTCTCCCCCTGCTGTTTCTCCAGCTAAGAGGAGAAAGGCACATGAATCACCAAAGATTGAGACTAGTATCTTGACGAAGTCGGAGCACAGCTTGCCTTGAGAAACTGTGTGTGTGTGTGTGTGTGTGTGTGTGTGTGTCTGCTACGTTTATTCCTGTAGCAACGATCCATGTAAAACATGAGAAACATTCAAGAGCTTCCTATTCAAGAATTTACGCGTGATATATGCAACTAGGTGAGAGTGGCTGGGCTCGGTGCTGTACTTGTCTTTTCACTTCCAAGGGAAAATTCCTAAGCCTGGAAAGGTGCTCCGACGGTAGCTGGAGTGCTTACTGTGCAGCAAGAGAACCTATCTGGTGCCCAGCGCTCACGTGAAAGCCAACTAAGGTAGCACACTCCTGCAACAGCAGCTCTGAGGAAACAAGAGACAGGCAACTCTTTCTTGGAGTCTTGCTGGTCGAAACGGCAAGTTCCAGGTTCCCTGAGAGACCCTGTTCAGAAAATAATTTGGAAGGATTGTGAGATGGCTCAGTAGATAAAATCACTTGATATCAGGGTGGACAACCCAAGTTTGGCAAGACCCAAATGGTAGAAGGAGAACATACACACACGCGCGCGCGCGCACACGTGCACAGGCCAAGGGACCTTGAAAATGCTCATTTTAACCCTCAGTTGGAGGCTGTCTTGGGTACATGATTTTCCAATGAGCTGTTCAGCCAATCTAATGTCTAAGACATATGCACATATTTTGAACGACTGTTTCTCCAGAATATGGTGTTTAATGTGTTCTCTCGAGTCTTCTTTGTGCTGCTGAGCTGTTCTTTAGTTGCTGACTAATCTAATGGTGGAATCGATTCCCTTCCTACAAATATTCCTGTTCAGCTAATATTGTTTGGAAGCAGGTTTACAGCTTCATGTATTCTGTGATATAAGCTTAATAAAGGTCAGCTCTTAAAAACCTCCACTACCAGATCAAAGTAGTGCTTGTTTGTTTGAAATGAAATACAAAGGGTAGATGTTACAAATTCTCCTAATGGATATTATAAAGTACGTGAGCTAAGATGACTGATGACTTCGCAGAGAAATGGGCCTTAGGCCCTCAATCTGAGTCTATACGTTCCATTTTAGAGTTCACAGCCATAGATTTAATCACTGATGTTTTTGTTTGATTTGATTTTTAGCAGAAAACGGAGGACTTGGTAAGCAAAACCTGACAGCCATGAGTGAATGGCTGTCCCTATTGATTAACAAAAGGCAATGGTGACAAGCAGACTTGGAACCCCAGAAACAGAGCAGCCCATGGGAGCCACGCTGTGCCTACAATAAGGGTCAGCAGGCATTCTCCTACATTCTCCTACATCTCTCCAGAATCAAAGCAGACTGAAACAGATGGAGCTTGTTGCCCTACTCAAGATCACAGAGGGAATTACCCAGAGTTTGGGTTAAATACTGCTTAAAGGAGTAGGTTTAATGCATCAGCTCTCTGCCCTTCAGGAGCCACCCATCAGGCTCACTCTGGGCCATGAACATATAGCCTCTCAAGCTTGTTTGTTCTACTCTGTTGATGCCAAATCACAGGCAGAATTTGAAGGGGTGATAACAAATGAAAGGCAGAACCTTCTGGACCTCTGCTGACTGTTTACAGGGCAGAGCTCCAGGCCTCTCTGAAACAGTAATGTGCACTGATTCCTCCCTCCCTTCCTTCTCCCCCTTCTCATCTTCTTCCTCTTCCCCTCCTTTCCTTTCTTCACCTCCCCCACTTCATCCTCTCTCTCTCCTCTCCTCTACCTTTTCCCCTCCTCCTCTGCTTCCTCTTCTGTATTATAGAGGGAGAACATAACATCTCTTGCAATAGATGTTCCCTCTTTCCTTGCCCTGATTATTTATTTCTATGAGCAAAGTAACCAGCCCCTCCGCCAAATGACAAAGTTACAAAGATATGCAAACCGGCATCCTCTTCCTTGATAGTCCTGCTTACCAGGGGAGAGATCCCTCTATTACAGAGAGATGTCACCAAGCAATCTGCATATCCAAGCAATGTGGCCAGGTCACTGCTCCTGTGTCTTGCAGCTTCTCTAGTCTTTCAAGCTGCGAACACATAACTTCCATCGGATTTCTTGGACTGAGCAGCAGTACGAGCGAGTGGAAATTGCACCTGGCCATGGAGACCTGTTGCTCTCCGTGGGTCTTAGAGAGGTTTAAGAGTGTGGCATGTATTTGCACAGCTGGCTTCGGGATAGTAGCTATTTTACAATTGCTCTGATATTAGCCCAAGACCGTACTCAATACCCAGCTGGTGTTCTCTGAGCCTGTATTAACAGTTAGAATCTAGAGGGATGATGATTACCTCCCAGCCAGTTTCTCAGTCATCCACTGGGAAGGAGGAAGTACCTTCTCCAGTTTCTAAGAGGTAGGAGGTGGGGGCAGGGGATAAAGAAATGCAATGTCCCTTTCCGTCTGACTCGCTTTTACTGTTATTCAAGTCCCTGATTAAAACCAAGTTGCCAATCTTCTGTAAAGTGATTGTCTTAGAACAATGATTCTCATTAGGGGTGAGTGGTTCCA
The DNA here is from genome assembly GCA_001685075.1 of Bramus lutescens. Lineage (NCBI taxonomy): Eukaryota > Metazoa > Chordata > Mammalia > Rodentia > Cricetidae > Bramus > Bramus lutescens. The sequence continues at coordinate 44,927 of LOEQ01003628.1, read as the reverse complement.
TATGCCACCACTCCAATCACGGGTCATTTGGCAGTGTTCTGAGCCACTTTCACTTGTCATCCCTGATGGATAAAGGACAGGAATGCTGCTAAACCTCCTCCAGGGCTTCAAAACAAAGCACTGTGGGTTCAAATGTCAGTAGAGATAGAGTTGAGAACCTCTACTTAAGAGGCTTAATTGAACAAGCGGACAGAGTACAAATGAGACACAACCTGTAAATGCCTTAGAGCCACAAACTAGCCAAGTAGGAAGCCATCCCTGCAGTCAGGGATGTTTTATCTTGCCAACCAGTTTCTTGGGCATCTGTCAGCCTGGGAAGGTCAACACCAAAATCCCCAGGTAAGCTGAACATGTATTTAGCTGGCTCTATTTTCTCTCTTTTCCCCTGCAAGGTCCTCGGTCCATTCACACCTCTAACACCCAGAATCCCTCCAAGGTCTTTAGGAAGCTCTGACTCATCCATACTTGGACTCAGTCCTATCCAGCTCCTGAAGCAATCTTAAGCAGAATCAGAAAAAGGAAAAGCCAGATTACAGCTTTTGCCTTAACAGAATTTTCCCTTGACTACTAAGGAATACCTAGCTGCTTTCTCTAATAGGAGGTTAGCAACAAGCCTAAGACTATGGAGATTTCCATTTTGCAGTTAAAGAAACAAGCCCTCATGGAGGTTAAATAACAGACCCACTCTCTCAGAGCTAGCAACAGATATCAAAAGGCTAACATCCACGTGTGTTAGCACACCGCCATGCCACATTTCGTATCCCTGACTTGCCCATTCTAAAATCATATCAAGCTGGATACAAGTTGTTTTTTAGATTTATATCTTGAATGATTGAAAGTAAATCTACAAGCCTTGTAAACTATCAACATCTCCTTTAGTCTGTATATTAGTTAGGCTCCTTTGATTACAAGTTACAAGAACTAATCTCATATAGATACAATAAACTGGAGCCGTTTGCTACAGGGAACATAAGGATTGTCACTAAAAGAAAACACATGTGCTGAAAAGCCACTCTGCTTGTTTCTCTTTTCTTGCTTCCAGTCCAGATCAGCTTCCTCAGCCTCCTTGTTTCTTTTGATTATAGAAAACATAGCTACCCCCACACGCTCTGATTGCTCTGCTTCAGAGCCACCACAGTCATTCATTCATCTTTTCTCCCTTCTCCTTTCAGACCCCACCCCTGAAAAGATAAATCCTGGAGAATAAAATACAATGTGTCACAGTATTAGATCAATGGCAACGTTCACCATGTGAAGCAAACACAGATCTCGAGGTGCCCTTTGGGGAGATTAAATAATGCAGTCTGGACACTTGATAGACAATCATATAAAGCCGATCAAAAGGAGAATTTGCAGAGACAGGTGTTAACTGTCATTTTTTTTTTCTGTTAACATCCAAGCTTGGGTAAGCTAAACAAAGACCCTGGGTAGAAGACCCTTTACTTCCTGAGCTGGGATTTGGCATGACTCCTCAAGGTCTTTCCATATCTATTCATTGTTTGAACTCCATCCAGATGATTATCTGAAGGGGGCAGGTGTAGAGATTGCATAACCAAAGACAGTCTCCTCTCTGGAACATATTAGTTACATTCATCCTCTCTGGACAGAAACCAAAATTTACTAAATGACACCTCACCATGTTCCTGCAGACCCACCTCCTATCCTAACAGCCCTGGGTGTCCTGAATCCCAAAGTTCTGGTATCAAAGGCGTGAGCCACCACTGCCCATGCCTCATTGATTCTAATTGTGCATATTCGGCAACACAGAGATGAAAAGTGGGGGCAAACTGGCTAACATTTTCACTGCTAAGATTTTGCTCAAAACTATAACATCAAGTCCTGCTATCCCAACCTTGCTTTTCAGGATATCTTGTAGTTGGTTGTTTTTTACTATTGATTCTTTGACCTTTTGGGGGCCTACCACCAAGCTCCCAAATAAATCACACACGAGACTTTTTCTTATAAACCCCTGGCCTTAGCTTGACTTATTTCTAGTCTGCTTTCCTTAGCTTAAATTATCCCCTCTACTTTTTACCTCTGGGCTTTTTCCTTTTCTTATTTCTGTATATCTTACTTTCACTCTTACTCCGTGGCTGGCTGGGTTGCTTGGTGGCTGGCCCCTAGTGTCCTCCTTACCTTATTCTCTTTTTCTTGCTCCTTCCAGATTTCTCCTCCTATTTATTCTCTCTGCCTGCCGGCCCCACCTAACCTTTCTCCTGCCTTGCTATTGGATGTTCAGCTCTTTATTAGACCAATCAGATGTTTTACACAGGCAGAGTAACACAGCTTCACAGAGTTAGACAAATGCAACATGAAGGAATGCAACACATCTTTGCATCATTAAAACAAATGTTACACAACATAAACAAATGTAACATTTACATTTATTAAATGTAAATTTAATCTTAAAATAATATTCCACAACAATGGCTCTCTAAGCCATTTGTTTCATGGGTATTGTAAAAATAAGTGAAAATAGTTAGATGCAGACATTGCATTTTGAGAGATAAAATAACTGCTCTGAAAAAGGAATAGATCAGAGCAAGTGAAGACACCTTCTCTTCCACCCCATAAAATGCATCTATTCTGCAGAGCTGCTGCAGATACTGTGGTGGCTGTATTTTTAGCCCCGACTCACTACAGCTCTTAGTAAATAGTCTCTCTGTTGTGTTAAGCCATTCATCTTTGGAGAAATATGGCCCATTTCTCTATTTATCTCTTTAGAAATGGAAAAACATAAACTGTTTCACTATCATAAATTCCCCACTTTTAATAGTTTGAATGATGGAACAGTAAAATGAAAGCCAAGCATTATTTTTATCTCTTGGGGTTTGTCATTTTGAGTATCCTTAGTGCCATTTAATGTCATGATCCCTGAGAATTGCCTCAATTCTATTATCTCTCTTCTGAAGATAATTTTCTCAAACTCAAGACATTTAAAAGTATATCAGAAAGATTAAGTAGAAGAGAGCTTAGTTGGTTCTTGTGTCCAGAAGTGCAGAAAAATCATAATTTGTAAGCCACACATGCAAATTTCAAAATGCAAAAAAAGAAAAATGAAGGGGGATGAAAATGATCTGAAAACAAGTATAAGTGGGCTAGAGAGACTGCTCAGTGGTTAAGAGCATTGCCTGCTCTTCCAAAGTTCCTGAGTTCAATTCCCACCAACCACATGGTGGCTCACAACCATCTGTAATGAGGTCTGGTGCCCTCTTCTGGCCTGCAAGTATACATGGCAGACAGAATATTGTATACATAATAAGTAAATAAATAAATATTTGAAAAAACAAGTGTAAGTATTTCCTAGGATAAGAACAAAACCACTCAAACCATTCTGCTGTAAAACTTTTTATTGGTTAGTACGAAAGAAGCAAAATCTTGGGTAGCCCAAGAAAATAGTCCAGTAATAGTTCTGGTGTACAGAAATGGACTTTGATGGGAAGAAGTTGGCCTTGGATTATATAAGTGATCAGCCACACTCTGGTCCTGAGATATTATAGCACAAAGAGTTTTCCAAACAAAGTCATAATCTGCTTGTCCCAAATACAGAGAGGTGATATAAAGGATTGCTTCTCACCGGACTTCAGAACCATACCAGACAGGCTTCCAACTCACCATCCCTGAGCTTTCCAAAGTCCAGAATGAATTGGATTCCCAAGAGGAAGAAAACATTTGAAGAAGAAAAATAGTGAGTGTGAAGGTCAGAGCTCCCACAGAAGCATCCAGGCTGAAATACTTCTAAAAATGCGCAAACCTTTGCACATCTAACACATAGCCAAGTGTTCCCATCAATTCACATCACTGTGACTCAGTTTCCTCCATCTCCTATCAAAGAGTCCATATAAAACCTCACACTGCCCAGAGGGAGAAAGTAGGGAACAGGTATATGTATCTCAGGTCAACCAAGCTGCTTTTCACAGTGGGAGACTCACCTAAACTAAGTGCTGAGAGCATATGACCTTTGCATACTCTGCCCTAAAGGGGACATCTCTGTTACCAGCTCCAAGGCCCAGGGAACATTTCAGAAGAGAACATGGAGAGATTTTTAAGAGCCAGGAAAGAAATTCTATGCTACACTGCCTTCTGGGTGTAGCATGGTTGTTGTAGCTATCAGCGCACAACAGTTGTAGTTACCTGTGTGGCCCCACACACAGATGGGGAGGCATGCATCAAAGCTGGAGAGGGCATAATTGTGAAAAAGAAGGTGCCTGCCAGAAAACCAGGTAGGCTGCCTGTAGACATTCTCTTCTTTCTGTGTTCCCCCAGATCCAGTCCCCCAGTCTCATCCCCACTCCTGCAGCAGAGCACCTATGGTGGACTTCTCTGACCCCCGCTCCCATCTCCTGTGGACCCCACAGATCTTCCCCTTTTTATTAATTAAATTTTTGCACTTATTTTACATCCCGACCATAGTTTCCCCTCTCTCCTCTCCTGATCCCTCCCCTATCCCCCTTTTGCCCCCTCATCCACTCCTGTTTCTGTTCAGAAAGGGGTAGGCCTTCCATGGGTGTCAGTGAAGCATGGCATATCAAGTTGAGGTAGGACCTAGATCCTACCTTTGTATTAAGACTGGGTGAACAACCTAGTATGGGGAATAGGTGCCCAAGAGCCAGCTCAAGCGTGATGGAGAGGCTCTGATCCCATTGCTAGAAGTCCCACAAATAGACCAAGCAACACAACTGTCACCCATATGTAGAGAGCCTAGATCGGTTCCATGCAGGCTTCCTAGCTATATGTCCAGAATCTATGAGCACCTATGAGCCAGGGTTAGTTATTTCTGTGGGTTCTCTTGTGATGACCTTGTCTTCCCCTGCCACCAGCTTGTACAATCCTTCCTCCCTCTCTTCAACAGGATTCCCGGACCTCAGCCCAGTGCTTGGCTGTGGATCACTACATTTGTTTTCATCAGGTACTGGATGAAGGATCTCTGATGACAATTAGGGTAGTAACTAATCTGATTACAGGAGAAGGCCTGTTCAGGCACTATCTCCACTATTGATAGGAGTCTTAGCTGGGGGTCATCCTGTTGGTTTCCTTGGAGTTTCTCTGGCACCAGGTTTCTCCCTAAACCCAAAATGGCACCCCATTAAGACATTACATTACATTTCATTAGTCTCCCCCTATATCCTACTCCCAACTGGCCTAACCCAATCCCTCATGTTCCCACCCTCTTCCCCCCTGTTTATCCAGAAGATCTCTTATGTTTCCCATTCTCAGGGAAATGCATGCTTTTCTCTTTGGGCCTTGTTACCTAGCCTCTCTGGGACTGCAGCTATCCTTTACTTTACAAGTAATATTCATTTATGGGTGAGTACATCCCATGTTTGTTTTTCTGGGTCTGGGTTACCTCACTCATGATGATTTTTCTTTTCTCATTGCACTCATTTGCCTGCAAATTTCAGGTTGTCATTGTTTTATACAGCTGAATAATACTTGCAGGTACAACCCACAGAACTCAGAAGAATCTCAGATCTTCCCTTTCTAACCATCCTTATCCCACTGTTTCTTTGTCCTGGAACACAACACCAGCTAACCAAAGGGTCACTCCTCCTCCCAATGAATGGGCTGAAGGCCTCCTCCTACTGTTCCTGAGATCCAATCCGCCAATCATATCCCCAGTTCTGTAGTAGGAAATCTTTCGCAGTCTCCTTTTCCTCTCTGATCCTAACCCAAAGGATCACAAAGACCATCTCCTCATCCTTCATAAAGAAATTGGAGGAGGTCCCCAGCCAGCAAGGGACCCTGATCCTGTACCAGAAGATCCATCGGAGTGGGCCCTGGCCAGAAAGGGGATCTGATCCTGTACCAGAAGACCACTGGGGAGGTCCCTGACCAGCAAGGGGCCCTGATCCTGTACCAGAAGATCCATTGGAGAGCATTTGTAAGAAGAGATGGACAGGCATCAATGCAAGAATTCTTCCAACAATGTGAAAACCAACATGATAACACCAGAACTCAGCAAACCTAAAACAGGAGGACTGCAACACCCTAATCCAAAAGAAGTAGAAAAAAATTATATTATGAAAGCAATAGAAGACCTTAAAGAGGATATGAAAAAATCCCTTAAAGAAATGGATGAGAAAAATAACAAAAAGTTTGAAGAAATCAGTAAATCCGTAAANTTCTCCTTCTTCTATCCCTATTATTCTTAGGTTTGTTCTTTTTATTGTGTCCCAGATTTCCTGGATGTTTTGTGATGAGAATTTGTTGGATTTGATACTTTCTTTGATCAGTGCATTTATATTCTCTATGGTGTCTTCTGCATCTGTGGTTTTTTCTTCAGTCTCTTGTATTCTGTTGGTTATGCTTGTCTCTGAAGTCTCTCTTCTTTTACCTAGATTTTCCATATCCAGATGGGCCTCTGTTTGTGTTTTCTTCATTGCCTCCATTTCAGTTTTCAAGTCTTGAACTGTTTCCATTATCTGTTTGATTGTTTTTTCTTGGTTTGCTAGGGTATTTTTTATGGATTTATTCATTTCTCCAAACTTTTTGTTATTCTTCGCATCTATTTCTTTAAGGGAGTTTTTCATATCCTCTTTAAGGGCTTCTTGTGCTTTCATAATAACACTTTTTTTCTACTTCTTCTGGATTAGGGTGTTCCATTCTTTCTGTTGTAGGTTCTCTGGGTTCTGGTGTTATCATGTTGGTTTTTAGATTGTTGGAACAATTCTTGCTTTTGTGCCTGCCCATCTCTGCCTACAAATGCTCTTGAATGGATCTTCTGGAACAGGACCAGGGTCCCTTTCTGGCCAGGGCCCTCAAAGACAAAGCAGACAAAAGTCCTACCTTGCTTTTGGCAGGCTATTGAAACAGAGGAACTCATGTCTGGTTGAACACACCACCTGGTCCCAGTGCCCAAACAGGCTGAGCTGGGGGATCTATGTCGCCGAAGAAGAAGGGAAGGGAGGAGGTGCCTGAATGCCAGCTTGGATGGGGTAGGAAGAGGGGGGCAGAAGACGGTCTTAGGAGCCCCTACAGAATGAGCAGGAAGTTTAGGGGCTTGGGGGATGTCTGTGATCCATTTCCATGGGTCAGCAATGCAGTCACCCCTTCGATGGATCCTCTGGTACAGGATCAGGGCCTCTTGCTGGCCAGGGAACTTTGCAGATGCAGACAAAGGGTCTACCTTGCTGTTGGCAGGCTATTGAAACAAAGAACTCCCACCTGGTTGAACTCACCAACCGGTCCCAGTGCCCAAACAGGCTGAGCTGGGGGATCTAAGGCCCCGAAGAAGGGAAGGGAGGAGGTGCCTGAATGCAAGCTGGGATGGGGTATGAAGATGCGGGCAGTAGCCAGGGAGCCCCTGCAGAATGTGCAGGAAGTATAGGGGCTTGGGGTATGTCTGTGCTCCATTTCCACATGTCAGGAACGCACTCACCCCTCCAATGGATCCTCTCGTACAGGATCAGTTCCCCTTGATGGCCAGGGGACCTTGCAGAAGCCGTCAATATAGTTCTTGGTTTACGTCTTCGGGATTTAGTTGGGCTCTTATTGTTGAACACACCACATACTAAGAGAAATGACTCAGACAAGTCTAGTTGTGTCTGATCTGAGAGCCCCTTTCCTATTTATTTAGCTTTCATGGCTCCAAAAATCGACACAAAATCTACTAAGGTAGGGAATCAATCAAACAGTCGATTCTACCTATGATACCTATGAACATGACATTTACCAACATGGCAAGATATGTATAAATAGTCAATAAGTGACACTAACATGTAGTAGACAACCAACATCTATATAACTGAAATTGAGGCTCATTAAACAGAAAATGCCAAATACAAGAATTCTAGAATAATCCACTACTGTTATTTTTGCTAGACTTAGCATAAATCCTGTAACACATTCAAATTATTTTCATTATACCCACATATAAATGTAGCTACCACCAAAGATAAGTGTAGTACCCCTCATCAAAGAAACTTATTTTACACAAAATGACAACCACTGTAAAGCACAATTGTACAAAATGCAGAGGTCTCAACTATACAAAATAGGGATCTCAGCCTCAACAGACATAGCCCCAGCACCAATGATTAAATTTGCAGAAGATACAGCAGGAAATTGGGAAGTCTTCTAAGAAACAGTCTCTCCTAGAAATAAGTATATAAAAAGGACTGTTCATGTTAACATGAAAGTAGAATAACATCATGGAATCCCACCCATCAGCAACAAATGACTGCTAAACTCTACCACAGATGAACTTCCTTATTGATTGTCCAATAAACAGTGATCAGTATTAAAACTATTTGCATACAAACAACAAAAATGGACACATTAAGTTGTATTTTGGTATTTGTGCTCACACATACACACATACATACATACATATGTGTGTGTATGTGTGTGTATGTATATAACAATGATAATTTAAAATAGCTATCAAATTGGTAATGGAGGTCATCAGAGGGCAGATTCCACTCTGGGTAACTGGGAGGGACCAAAGAAGTTAAGGAGTAGCCTGTGGAATTTGATGAAGGGTGGCTTCTGCTTTTATAATTTATGAGTTATCTCTTTCTTCCCATTTCTCATATTCACTTCTTCAAAATAGACTTGTTTTTGAATACTTTCCTCTCTAATTTGTCAGAAATCTTGACATAGTAGAAGGGACACTATGGGCAGATAGAAAAGATGGGATTTAGGAAGAAATGCCAGCAAAAGTGTCAGTATAACAGGCAATCAGATAGCAAGCTACAGCTACACTTGGGAGAGCAAGCAGCCAGAACATACATCATTCCACAGTCTGTTAGTGTTCAGAGCTATAAAGTATGTTAACAATATGTTAAAAATATTTTATATCTTTCTTTCTTGATAAGGATACTTCAGAAGATAAAATGTATAAAGTTGTTTTCTATGTGACTTAAAGTTGGAAAACCATCAAATGTGAATGCATCTATTTTACACATTTCTCAATTCTGTGGTTGAATTGGCTGTCTTTAGAATAATGTGAATATGCATAATTCATGAAAGTAATGCATTTATTTTATAAAATTTATTTTATTGATTTAAATTCTACAAGTCATTCATTGTGGATTTATAATGAAGGATGCCATATAACTGGTGTTAGAATGAAGGGTCAGGAGATTTGGAGACACACAATTGAATCTAAACAACCCTGGGGCTAACAAATTTAAAGAGACAGTATAAATAATTGGAAATAATGAAAACTAACATTTTCTGGATTATATTTATATGATATTTAAATTTAAGTATGCATAAATTAAATCTTACTGAGAGAAGATTATGCCTATTCTATACTTATTCTTGATAGCGGCTCTCCGATCAGCAGCAGTTGAACACTTAAAGTATATCACTCTGGGGCTCAAACCTAAAATAGCTACCATATGGTACTTTACAAAAAAAAGTGTTATTTTAAATTAAATAATCAAAGCATAAAGAGCTCTATGTTGATATGTAAAATATGGTTATATTTTAAAAATAAGCTTTTTAGATTTTAGAAAATTGTTAAGGACTGAAATTATAGGAAATTGAATAACCATGTGTTAAAATGATTTTGAATATAATAAAAAATTGATTAAATTGTTAAAAGAATTACAACTGTTTCAAATTCAATATCCAGAATTTTAATTTTGTGCATCTGATTTTCTAAAGATAACTATTATAGTAAAAATTCAATTAATATAATTATCTACATTAAATACACAGTTCTAATGCCTAATGCCTACCTCATTGCCAAAATAATAACCTTTTTATTGGAATTATGATAGATCTTACACAATGATAATACAAAATTAGATTTCCCATCAATCATCAACAACCATCCTCAATTGTCCATGGACTACTAATTTTGACATAGTCATAAGGACCTCCAAATGAATTAGAAATAAAGTTAGTACATGAAGTTGGAAGAAGAGATAATACCTATACTCCTCAAAGTGTTCCACATAACAGAAACAGAAGTGTCATTGCCAAACACTTTTTATGAGGCTACAGTTACCCTGATACTAAAACCACACAAAGACTCAACAAAGAAAGATAATTACAGACCACTCTTACTTATGGACATAGATGCAGAAATTCTTAATAAAATACTGGCAAAGTGAATCCAAGAACACATCAAAAAAAATCATCCATCAAGATCAAGTAGGCTTTTTTCAGAGATGCAGGACTGGTTCAACATATGAAAATCTATCAATGTAATCCATCATATAAATAAACTGAAAAAAACATGATTATTTCATTAGATACTGAAAAAGCATTTGATAAAATTCAACACTCCTTCATCATAAAGGTCTTGGAGAGGTTAGGGATACAAGGATCATATTTAATATAATAAAAGCCATATACAGCAAGCCAACAGGTAACATCAAATAAATGGAGAGAAACTCAGAGTGATTTCACTGAAATTAGAAACAAGACAAAGCTGTCAAGTCTTTCCATATTTCTTCAACATTGTTCTATAAGTTTTAGCAATAGCAATAAGACAAAGATGAAGTCAAGGGGATTCAAATTGGAAAGGAAGAAGTCAAACTTTTGCTCTTTGCAGATGATATGATAGTATACATAAGTGACCCAAAAAAACTCTACCAGAGAACACCTAGAACTGATAAATACCTTCAGTGATGTGGCAGGATACAAGATCAACTGAAAAAAA
>LOEQ01003627.1:326584-338451 GCA_001685075.1 Bramus lutescens | reverse complement strand
AACATTGAATAAATGGGACCTCTTAAAACTGAGAAGCTTTTGTAAAGCAAAGGAAATATTTTAAGAGGCACATATTCCAAAACGTTTAAATCTGGATGAGGGTTCTTTGATGACAATGAAGGTAGTCATCAATCTGATTACAGAGGAAGGCCAGTTTAGGTATCCTCTCCACTGCTTAAAATCTTAGCTGGGGTCATCCTCCTGGATTGCTAGGAATCTCCTAGTGTCATGTTTCTTAAGATGCTAGTGCCTTAATGATTCCCTAAATCATGAAATTTCTTTCCTTGTTCTCCCATCTGTCTTTCCACCTTCTTGAGCATACTGTTACCTTATGACAAATTTCAAGATGTCATTGTGTTTTACCTCTGAATAGTACTCTATTGTGTAAATGTACCATATTTTCTTTATCTATTCTTTGTTTGAGGGACTCTTGGTTGTTTTCAGGTTCTGTCTATTATAAATAATGCTTCTATGAACACAGATGAGCAAATGTCCTGTGGTATTTGTGCATCATTTGGATATATGCCCAAAATGGGTCTTCAAGTAGAATGATTCCAGCAACTGATGGAAACAAACACAAAGATCCATAGCAAAACACTAGACTAAGCTTTTGGTGACCAGTAATATTTTGAGCAAAGGGGTGAAGACCATGATGGTAATGCCCACAGAAACAGCTGACCTGAGCTAGTTAGAACTTACTGATTCTGGACTGATAGTGGGGGAACCTGCATAGGACCAAACTAGAACCCCTGAATATGGGAGACAGTTGTGAGGCTTAGGCTACCTGTGGGGTACTGACAGTAGGACCAGAATTTATCCCTAGTGCTTGATATGGCTTCTTGGAGCACATTCCCTTTGAAGGGATACCTTGTTCAGTCTAGATATAGAGGGAGGGCATTGGTCCTGCCTTGAAGTGATGTCAGACTGTGTTGACTCTCCATGGGAAGGCTTACCCTTTCTGAGGAGTAGATGGGAGAGAAGGGAACAAAAGGGTGAGGCAGGAGGAGCGGAGGGAGTGGGAACAGGGATACCTGTGTAAAATGAGAAAATAAATAAAGAAAACATATTACTTTCAAAATATGTTTAGAGAAATCAAAACTGATTATGTAAAATAAATAAATAATATATTGAAAGGAAAAAGTTTAAATCTTATGTTTTAGAAGGGTGTGCCAACATTGGCATTTCTGTGTTTTTTCTTATTGGTGTGAGTGTGTGTGTGTATGTATGTGTGTGTGTACAAATATTGAGGTCAAATGTTTATAACAGGTGTTTTTCTTGATCACATACCACCTTATTTATTGATAAGACTTTGACTTTAATCCACAGTTCAGTGATTCTCTAGTCTAGCTAGACAGCTTACTTCTGGAAACCACAGTCCCCACCTAACTAAGCCTGTGATTACAGACCTGCAGACATGAATATTTATCATTTAAAACATTTATAAATATGTCAGCATCTAAAGTATGGCCTCCGACTAGCACAGTTACTCTTTCCACCATGTTCCCAGCCCTAAATTTCAATTCTTAGCATAAAATATTACAATTGTGTTTATGAATTTTTAATTTTTTTTACTTGGATAGAGGAGGAAAAGTAGCTTAATGGGAAACTATAAAATACTAGTGCGCATAAGATTATGTAAAATCTGTTAGCATTTAAAAAAATAAAGATATTCAAATGAGCTAAGAAATTGTTTAAGCATATGGATAAACATGTGGAATAAAAAAGCATTAATCTCACCAAATGAACTTGAAACTTTTAGTTTGAGAGGAACAGAAATTAAATATAAATGCTAAAAGCTAAAAGTTTACAAAAAGTGTCAGTAGTTGATCATTTTTAAAGTATGAAGTAGATACAAGTTTCTTAGAAAGATCAAATTTTGATAGAACATGTTATAAGAAGGGATAACAACAAAAAAGAAAAATATTGTAACACCAACTGCATCAAAATGAAAAACAGTATAATATTCAATCAAAATCTCTAACAGAAATAAGATTTGGGTAAAATGTTTACTCTTATGGTTCAACTGTTAAAACAGTGCATTGGAGTCACAGATCTGTGGTAGAGTACTTGTCTACCTAGAGTCTGTATCTAGTTAAAATTTACCACCCTGATGTTAATAATAATATTAACAATAGCAATGTATCATTATTACAGAAAAATTCCCATAGACATTTTAAAAGAAATGTGCAGAATTTTACAGTCAAATAGACTTAAGATAGTCAAGAATCATTACAGAAAATATAAAATAATAGGAAACAAATATATGCATTCACTAAAATTAGCAAAATAAAATATATATTAAGGCAAACTCTTGTTAAGGTTATAATTTAACTAGATTTCTAATTTACGCCATTGAAAATGTAACTACCTGCCTGTGCATATAATAAGAGAGTCAAAGCTAAATATGAGTGACAGTCTGAAATTACAATCTAGGATTTAATATTCTCAAGAATCAGAAAAATCTCATCTATAATCCAAATACAAAACAATGTCAAGAATATAATTATCAAAAATGCCAAATACAATGGAAATTAGTGCAATGAATGCTTACTTTGTATGTTTGTAAATCAGCAAACATATAAACCTAAATATATAAAAGTTCCTCCGTCTTAACTATTTTGAAAATATGAATTTATAGTTCCTATAGATTTATTTTATTTACTACTTATTTCCATTATATTTATATTTGATTACATCATTAAAATATATTTTAATGCCTATACTTTAGCTTGCGTATTTGTATTTATTGTGTCTTTTGTACAGTCCAGTGAAGCCCACAAGATGGTATTCAATACTGTGAAGCTGCAGTTACAAGCAGTTTTGAGTAAGTGGGATCTACACTGAGGTCCTCCGAAAGAGCAGCCAGGGCAGTTCAAAGCTGACCGACATCTTCAGCTCCTGGTTCATCCTCTTGCATCTCTATTCTAGAGGATTTAAAAGATAAGAATACTCTTTCTACTTTAGTTAGCCCTAATGTCTGACTACACTCTATCAACCAGACAGGTCATTAAAATTTCATCTCAATTCTTTTGGGTTTGAAAAGTGTATTTTACTAAAATTTGGATTTTAAAAATATTGAATTTTATTTAAGGAAGGATGGTGACACATTCTATATATGCATTTCATTAGGAAAACGATATCTCAGGGTTAAAAATAAATATAGATTTATTTTGAAATCTAACTTCACTTTGTAAAAGTCAACATTGTTTGAATCCCTCTAGTAATTTCAAGCCCACTCAGTTCATAACTTACACTTCTTTTTCTCTCTCTCGTATAAGTAGAATTTATTTCATAGTCATGTATCTTATACACTGTTATTTTACTTATCAGCATGTTCTCAAATTCAATCTTTTTTCTGGCTGTAGCCTGGTGTTGGTAAGGCAAAAATCATTATTATGCATACAAACACTTATCTTTCTTACATCCTGGACCAACAAAAGAGGAGAAGTGAACAGATGTTCTCAAGCTCCAGTGGCCATCTGCTAAGCCCTCAGCATTGCTCCTGACAGGGACACAATCTGCAAAGCGCTTACTCATAAAACAACCATTTTTTGTGAATGAAATGATTTTACTGGTCTCCAAGGCGATCACATTACCATCCTCTGTCAATACTGAAATTAGTGTGGAGATAAAAATAAATAGTCCATTTCCTTCTTATGCTTCCTAAAATTTATTGACTTGTTTAAACATCTAACTCTACTACAAACAACATGATTTTATTATACTTTCTCTTATACTTTGATACAAAACAGTGATTTCTGGTCATGTTTCCTTTATTCTTTAAAGATTAAAATATAAACTTAAATATGAAATCATTATGTCTGCTCCTTGTTTGAAAATGCAGACCCTTAATTTAATAGAGACTTTTTTTCACTCCAGACACACTAGATTTCACAACTTAATATCTATATATCCTAATATTTCATGTTACATTTTGCATTGATTTTCAAGGGATATCATCAAGAGAGAACACATGCCATGCAGTTGAAATAAAATTAATATATTGTTCCTAAATTTAAAAGTTGATGGTCCAAGATCAATGTGTCTTTGGGTTCTATGTAAGATCTGTCCCTAGCTTCTCTTTTTGTTCTGTGGAACACCTTATTTTCTTCTTTTTTAGAGCAGGCTGGCCTCAAACTCACAGAGATTAACTTTTTCTGCCTTCTGATTGAGCTTCCTATTTGGAACTCTGGCGAGAATATAATAAAACAGTGCACCATTTTAGCTAACAAAATTGGAACCATCTTGAGCAGCTGGTACCCAAAACAGGTCTTATAGTAGCACTAACAGCATCATGATGTCATATCAAACAGGTGGAGTTGTTATGGGGTCCCATCTCCTTTCTGGAAACTTCAAAGATTACTGCAGGAAAGTTTCTTATTCATAGTGGAAAACTTCAGCAATATTTATATAGACATATACAGATATATATACTCAACGAAAGGTATGAGAGAGACAAAAATAGATATAAAGAAAAGTAAATATTTTTCTACTTTTTTCTGTCCCATAAGGTACAGTGTCTATTCTCAGTGTTCTTGCCATGAATTTTCATTCTTGAATGCAGGCATCTAAGGTACATTTCTACCCTTGCCAAGGCAGGATTTATCCCTGACACATTCCATTGGGATGCTTCCTTTATAAATTAGAAAGTGGAAAAAATTTCTATTCATTGTTCATACCAAAGCCAGGCATCTAAACAGTTTTCTGATTATGGGCTTTAAGTCAAATTCACTGAAGGGAAAGGTAGGTATAAATTATTTAGAAACTGAGCAAACTAAAGTTCAGAAAATACTTGAATCAGACTCATGGATATGAATCCATGTTTCCTATTTGAAATAACAAAAGGAATGTATTTTGTTCTCTAGATTCCATCTGGTAGAAATGGTAACTCATGACTCCTTAACCTTCAACTTTCTATTTCTCTCTAAAGATGAAAATTATTAAAATTCCTATTACTTTATCTATAGAATGGAAAATTTTACTTAGTGTAAAACAGGAAGATAAAGAAGTCTCTTTCTGTTCTTCTTTAAAAATCATTATAGTAAACGAGAATAACTCCTAAATGCATTCTAAATATTTGTTTTTCTATCCACAGTCCTCACCCCTCATCAAAGAATGTTATCTTTGTAACAGGTGCAGACCAGTACAGAAAACCACCACTGATCAAAATTCATAATTGTGGAACTCAGCCCCAAGGAATACATCGAAAACACAGCCTCTGCACCTAAGACACTGGCTTCATTGGAGAAAAGGATGCAGAAACATTTTAAGAGTCAGAGAATCAGGGATTTATGCCATAAGATTGTATCTCATAGGGATGCCAAAGTTATAACCATAAAATCTCACCAACATGATTGCATAACCATGAGATGAACAGTAGGAACAGACTTGCTAAAATGACAATATCAATAGATATGCTAAAGTGAAAAGAAAGCAAGGAAGATCTCAACTCTACAGCAAGAACAACAAGGAACTGCCGAATGCTGAGAGCAGAAGATGTATTCTTACCTAAAAAATAACACACAGTTTGGCCATACAATACAAATACATGGTTAAATATGAAGACATGCATACAGGTAACATGATACAGAGTGATCAGATTGTATTTATGTATTTAAAATATAAATATATAACAGCAAAAAATGAGAAGAAATGTGAAAAAGATCAAAATGAGCAATAAATTCTGGCTTTGAGGGAAGACAGGGATGTGGAAAATGTAATTATTCCAATTGTTCAAAACACAATTGCTATCAAATTGCTACTGTCCATTTCCACTTATTTTATGCAAACTCTAGTCTTATTCTACACAGGCCTATCAGTAATCCAATAACTATGTGAGGATACTACTACATCAGTAATACATCAGTAAAACAAAAATAAAATTGCATGAACAAACACATATGAAAATCAAAGCATTTAATTACTGGATCAGTAATCATTGAATCAGTAACAATTCTTCATATAAACATCATATTCTAAGAAAAATTTAGAGCATAGTTCTCAGCTAATTAATTTAATATGATTTTTAGACATATATGTATATATTTTATATAATATATAAATGTAATATATGCATACACACATATATTTATATGTGTGTGTGTGTGTGTGTGTGTGTGTGTGTGTGTGTGTATTCTGGGATCAGTTCCTGGGCCGTGTTAGAGCAAGCACTGAAACACATTACCTTCCTCTCCCAAGATCTGATTTTGAAATTAGTAAGATCTGAAGCCATTTGACAGCACTGCTGCCCATAGCCTTTCACTAACAATAGAAAGAAGATCTATTCATTGTTGCGCAGTAAAATTAGTTTCATGAATTATATAACACATTGTGGGACAGTGCCGCTTGACGTGAACATTCATCTTTAGTTTCATCTCAACTTAATTTCCATCCTTAATAAGATTAAGGCCTTGAATAACATGAGAAAACCACTGGATGAACCTACTTGCCTTCTTTTTAAGGAGATGTGAAATACAGATGTCTGTTGAAGAATGATGATTTTTATTTCCATATTTCCCCCAAAATAAATAAGTTCTTTAATGTTGAGGGGTAAGTAAGCTTTTTAGATGTTGCCTAGAAAAATTAAATACAATTTTTCTCTTGCCACAACTTTGCTTACCTCTCTATGTTTGCTTAGTAAATGTCTTTGGGCCACTGCTTATCTGATCAAGACAGTTTTAGGTAAGATATTAACAACCTGAGAAAATTTAGCTTACAGGGAAATTCCTCACAGAAGTAACAACAGAAACAGAAAAGCAAAACTTTAAACTTAATGAGTTTTCTGTTTGTTTTGGTTTATTTTCTCTATTGTTTTGTTTTTGCTGTTGTTGGTCTTGTTTTATAAATCACACCTCCGAAACCTCAGGGAAGAACCGTTGGCAATCTTCCCTCGGCTGCTACGACTGCAACCTAATGGAATCAAATGAAGTGAAACACAAAGGAAATTGAATGCTTGATAAACTGGGGTGTAACTCAGAAGAAACTATTTTATTTGTGCTCTTTGGCTTTGTTCTATGCATTAGCATCATGGAAAGTTAAGCGAAGTCCCAGAACCAAAGCACAGTTGGTACAAATCCCATTTTCATTTTAAACTGTGAACAGCATATACAGACATGGAAATATGTTGTTATATGAACAGGTACAAAGTAGATAGTTCCAACGGTTGCATGAGTACCAAAAATGGTATCTTTTCAATGAACGAGGGCCAATAAAAATTTGTGTTTTCTTATAAGATTACTCATTTATGCCTTAGTATGTGTGAGTTAAAATGCACATTAGAGACTTCAAATATATATTTTAGAAACAATAGATATTTCTGAAGATCACTAGTAGACTCTGTCTTCATAGCACATACACAGACACACAGAGACACAAACAGACAGACAGACACCCACACACACACAGACATGCCTATGAATGAACGCTGGTTGTAGTGTTCGAAAATCGTCCTCTGGTTATGCAAAAGTTAAAGAAGTCCAATGGACATTTCATATTACTATTTAATGGAATATATAAGAAAATTATATATAAATAATGATGATAAGTCCATAGAACATATTAGACAAGTTTACAATATAGTAATTACTGAATTTCAACAATTTTCAATACTGGAAAGGCTTATTTAATAATGTTTGTATGAGAACTTCAAAATTTGATGTTATTGAGAAATTTCTTTTACTGGTGTTACCTAAAAATTCTTTCTTTTCACTTGCTAACATTGCTAACATTTCTAAGAATGTATTCATACCCCCATACACATATATTTCTCATACTGTTAAGGTGTCGATTGTAATTAACATGAATCTATCACAGGTATATAATTCTATATTCTAGCAGATTCAATGACAGCAGAGAGACAAGTGTGTGGGGCTCTCAATGAAAATTTTCATTATTCTTACGACTGAGATCTTCAAAGTCCTCATGCTTCAAAAGTCATCATTTTTGGACATGACCTCTAGCAATAAAAAAGTATAATAAAAATCTGAGTGGAGCTAACATGATAAACCAGGACATGATTCCCTAAACTGAAATAAAAACCTGAAAATAACATGGATCAGGAATGCTATCAGGAGACTGTGGGTTTCAGGAATGTTATCTATTTTATACCATGATTTATTTACAGAATTTGATTTTTCTTGTGAACTGTGTCTTACTTGGTGCATATGTCAGTCAGGCATCAACTTGAGGCAAGCATTGCACAGGTAACTGAGGGATTAGAACTCAGTCCCTAGAGAACCCACTATTTCAGACTTTACTGTTTATACTCCATGTTTGTCAGTATGAAACACATTGATAGTCATCATGGAGTATGCTTGATCTTCCGGCAGTAGCCAATATAGAAAAGATGAAAGGTCAATTCCAAGTTATAAGTGTTTTTAGTGTGATCACTTCTATTTTACTATAAAAAATGTACACTTTTATCCATAGCTATGTTTCCGTAATGCTTCAACTACCACCAAAATTTGACAAATTGGTATCCCATAATATAGTTTGAAATTTCAGTAAAAATGATCTGGTTGTTGAAGGGCAGAGAAATTTCATTTCTATGCTTCATAACACAGAATTCTGTACCATATTCCCAATACTCAGATACAGTTCACAAAAGGAATCTAGTAGCTGACTGTGTTTATATGACAGAATACTTCACTTAAAAAAAATACCAGGGAATTGGTCCTTCAGGTACCTTTCAAGTGGAAGAGCAAGGGCTGTGACATCTTTGTCCTTTCTACAATCTGGATAACATCCAGGAACATCTTGTTAGACATTGCAATAGGATTCATGACTGCCTGGAAGTCCTAGTAAGTGCTTTATTCTGAATAATGTGAAAGCCACAGTCAGCATGCCAGCCTCATTCTGTTAATATAAGTCTTTACTTAGTTAATCAAGATCTTTTCTAAATAAGATATATACATGTATATTTTACTGATGAATGTTAATTTTTGTAAAGGAGAAGAAACTCATCAGTTAAAAAGAGAAAATAATTGCAAACTTAAAGTTTAAATTACTAAGAAAAATGCAAACACACACCTGAAATAATGTTCTGAGAAGGGAAGGAGATCATGGTGACTGCTGGTTATCCTTGTCTTTCCTGATAGACCTGCTACACAAATTTCTAGACCTCAGTGAGTCCTATTTACTTTGGAGCCAGCCCAAGAATGCTGACAGAATGTTTGGCCATGTATCTAAAAAATGTCTTGGGACACAGAAGTTAGCTTTGCCAATATGGTGTCCAATCTGCTGTTGGAATAGAGGACCTGTGAACTGGGACCTCAGAAATTTCCTCTCTGGGGGAAAGAGACTTGTTTAGGCAACAGAACACTATTAGTTGACCAATTGTATATTCATTGTTAATTTCATACTAGAATTATGATATTGACATATTAGTTTTTCATAATTACTTTGGTTCTCTTTGAAGATGTTCATGGTTAGAAAATGGTTAGAGCATATCTGAGAAAAATTTGACATGATACCAGTAAGTCCTTAGATTTCATGCATTTAATAAGATAAATTTGGATTTTCATGCAGCTAAAAGGCTAAAGACATCCTAGAGCAACTTCAAATGTCCATCCCATCTTGGTCATTCCTGATCCCTTTATTAGGCAATATTGTGGCTATAGAGGCTCGTATATCACAAAGCATTATCTGCTTGCTAATGATTATCTAGTTGTTTGTAAACTCTCTTCATGGAATGTTGGCTCAGAGATACACATCATCTAGCTGGGTACTCCCCCTAATCCTATATAGAGGCTCGTTGTTACTGGTTGGTAAGATCATTTTCCCTCCAGACAATCTAAGAGAGAGTGTGCATGATGGTATGTATATACTGATGATGAATAAATCTGGAAGGAGGTAGAAGACAACCTAGGGCAGGCACAATTGAATGTTCTATAGCAGAAGCACAGGCTTCAATAAATAAATTTTAAAAGAGAGAATAGGTCAGAGCCCATGAATGTGGATTCGTTCTACCTTGACTAAAGTTCAGAGAGTTCAGGTGTATTCTAACTCTCCTTCAAGGTAATAACAAAAGAGGTCTGACCTAGGATGTGGTTACTAACAGGATGTTTTGACATAGGGTGTGGTTATTTTATGTTTTTTGTATTAAGATGGAAATTTGTGGAAATCACAAAAGTAGATATGCTTCAACTTGACTAATGGTCAGAGAATTCAGGCTTAGTCTTATTCCTTCAAGATTATTGACAGGAAGTTTGATTTAAAGTGTGGCTACTAACGGGATTTCTTGACCTAGGGTATGTTAACTTGGTGTTTTCAGTACTAAGATGGTAATTACTTCATTTCTTGTTTGTATCATGGTAAAGAAGTCTTGCCTTCTACCCTTCTCCTTATGGATTTGGACATTTAAAGCTCATGAGAAGTAAACACAGGTGGATTCAGTATTCATTAACCTGCCTCCTGACTCTGTGTCTTTGCCTTTTCTTCTGTTTCTTATGCTTAACATTTCTAATTCACATGTCCTTATCCTGGAAAATATGAACCCATTGAGGTATGATTCTGACAAAAATAAATAAACAAAATTTAAAGAAGTTTGGGAATATTTTTTTATAAACTTGTTACCAAGATGCAGGGAGTAGAGATAGGTAAATTACTTGCATTTTCTAAGCAACCAGATTAGCTATTTGGTGAGCACCAAGCCAGTGAAATTGGTTTAATAATGAAACAAAATAGTGTCAGCAAATAAATAAAGAAATGAAACTAAGTAAAGTAAGCATGTGGATAAACCTACAAAACTAAACTGTAAATATCCTCATCCCTGCATACTACATTCATATACACTCATACACACACAGACACACACACACACACACACACACACACACCAACAATACATTGAGATTGCCTGTCATCCCTTTTCAGATATTTATTGTCACAAAAACAAAGAAACAAAAATTGGTGGGGACACGAGGAAAGGGAATTGTTATACAATGTACATTGTTGGTAAAAGAATACATTAGTCCTGCTATAGAGATCATAATAGATGTTTCTTTTCTCTTTCAAAATAAAAGTACAGCAGAGTTATAATTCTTCTCAATACACAACTTTTAGTTGTATTGAAGTAAACTTACTGTAGAGGTTCTTGCATTGTTCATTACAACCCTATCAATAATGGCCAGAATATAAAATTATGCTAAGTATCTTTGAGTGTATGAAGGAATATAAAATGCTATATACACACACAATGATGTTTTTAGTCATCCATGAAGGAGAATGAAATTATCCTGTCTGCAGGAAATTTGATAGAACTGGAGATAATTGTGTTTAGTGAAATAAGCCACACTACCATGACAAATCTAGTTTACTTCCTCTAATGCATGAAATTTAGAGGTGAATGAACAGAAAAATACAGGTGGGCTATTGTCGAAGAAGAAATGGGAAAATAAGAAGAGTGAAACAGTATAACAACATATGATAGTAGGGGTGAATCTGATCAAATATATTATATACATAAGTGACTGAGCCCAATTAAATGTACAGTGCTCTGTATCTAAGATACAGTAACAAATTTTGAATTAAAGATTGTGACAAGTGTTATGCTTAACCATGAAGTGCCAAGGGAATGACTATTTGCTGACCATAACTGGAATCCTTGTAATCCCAGTACCAGTGAAGCTGATAAAAGTAGGTGGACAGTCATAGGCCCACACAGACTCTTTACCCAAAATTAAAATCAAGAAAATAAAAGTAAGATCTGGCAATTCTCTGAGTTTCCTTTGTGTCTGTGGTTATGTCCCCCTTTTCATTTCTGATCTTGTTAATTTGTGTGTTCTCTCTCTGCCATTTGATTAGTTTGGATAGGGGTCAATCTTGTTGATTTTCTCCAAGAACCAGCTTTTTGTTTCATTGATTCTTTG
>LOEQ01003627.1:304270-319502 GCA_001685075.1 Bramus lutescens | reverse complement strand
AATTGGTGTGTTGTTATTTCGGGGTATAAGCTAGCCGTGCGGGAGCTGGGCAGGATGAAAAGCAGGGCCCGCTCCCCCTATCACTACATGTGTGTAACTGACATTGTGGTAAGTAACATTGCCTAGCATCCCAGTCTTTTCACCCTGTCTACTCAGGAAAAGGCTGAAAAAAGGCTGCAAGTTCAAGGAGCTGCTTTGACTATTTAAAAGAATTTTCTTGTATGTTGTTTTGTATTTAGTAAGAAAACGGATTGTGATGTTGCTTTGTTGAAGACTGTTTGACATTTAGGAGGATATGGGTTCAATCACTGGCACTAAAACAATATAGTAAGTAAATTTCTGAGCTGGATATTTAGATACAAGAGAATTAAGAAGTTTGGGTTTAATACATGAAGCACAGCCTTCCATAAGTGTGAAACAAAGCATAAAATGCCTAGGGATGTAGGTCATCCTTAGAGTTCATGTCTAATAATCATGAAGGCCTGTATTATGCTTCCAGTACTTCATAAAAGCGAGTATGATGTTCCAATCCTGTAGTCCCACCAATAGGGAGATAGATGGAGTCAGTAGGGAAAGAATTTCAAAATCATCTCCAGCTACTTAGCCAACCAGGACCAATAATCTTGTCTCTGAATAAATAAACAAACATGAATAAATGATAAGCTACCAGAAACTCTGAGAAATGTTTTTTAAAATCAACTAAAATACACTTTTTCTATACAGGATATCACTGAAGTGATATATGAATAGAGGGGCCAGACTAACAAAGAAATTATTGAAGAGAGAAAAAAAAGCAATGTCAGCAAGAAACAGAATGAGAGATTTAAACACCTAAATCACTTGGAGTTAATTTCAAGATAGCCACAGCAAAATGTGACCTGATGTGTAATTTCTGATGAATAAAATTTAATTGTTTCTACAAACTCTCAACATATATATCAATGGTTAACTGACCCATTAGTACATTGCAAACCACTGATTCATTGGTTTAACAAGCTGATTACAGATCTGAGGTGTGAAAATTAAGAGCTTCACATTAGGTCTTAAGATTACATGCTTATATTTCACCTAAAAGGACACATACCATCAGAATAGCACAGATTTACAAGGAGTAATAGTTTAGATGCTATATCTATGAATGATGCTTTACAGGATTAGAGAAAACAACAAACCATTTGTCCCTCTTGTTGCCAGAATTAGCTTAATTTCCCAAGCGAACTCAGTGTAGCAACTTCTGCCTGTGATTTGATCTTCTATAGCTTAGAATACAGATAACTCTTTTTCTGCTGCCTGCTCTCTTAGGCAGATAAATGTATATTCTCCAAAGTTATTAGCATATCAGTGTCTAATTGAGTATAATAAAAAATAAAAAATCCTAATAACTTTCCTATATGTCATTCTCATAGACCACAATTATTCAGAACTTCATAATGCTGCTGCTGCCTAGTGGAGTATAGCCCATTAAATAGGAAAATAGGCTAAAATATAAAAGTTCCTCAAAACTCATAGGATGAAATTATGGTGGTATTTTAAAATTTAATGTTGCCTAACCTGCAACACAATGAATCCCTCTACTTGGATATAAAGTTTATGGTGTGAATGTACAAATTAATCCACAGTGTTTTATGAAAATAGTCACTCAATTTTTATCTTTTTTCTTTTGATCACATTTCATTTTTCTCTTCTCAGTATGTAGTTTACTTATAACAAGATTTAGATTTTGAAAAGAAGAATTACTCTCTAAATAGCACCATGGATATCAATTAATAAGATAACAGTAATAAAAATAAATTTAAATAAATGCATCATGTTGCTAGGTTTTCCCACTCATTCTAAACATGCACACACAGATATCAATAATGTATAAATATAGTGAGGAATGAAAGATATGTAATAACCATGCCAATTTCATAAAGATGAAACCTCAAAGTTATTTTACTCACAAGTGTAGTTAAGGAATTAAACAATAAATATATCAGCTAAAAGACATCAAAATATAATTTTATAATTAAAATGTTTCATTTTGTAATCTTTATTATTTGAACTTGTTACTTTGATAACTATTGATTTTATCTTAATTAGTAAAATTTAATTTTTAAAAGTAATCTCTCCATGATAGCATCTTTATTGCTTCTTGTTTTGTTGATTTAAATATACTTTAATAAAACTTTAAATAAATTTTCTTTAAGAAAATTGTATCAAGGAAATTTTGCTTGGATCTTTGCTTATTTTTGACAGTTTCATGATCCAATATGATGTACTATTAGACTATTCTAACCTATTATCCTCTATCATATCCTTCAGTCCCTCTGAAATCATTTGCAACCATACCCCTGTGGCTAAAGCACTAAAGAAAATGACTTCCCCTCCAGAAGCAATTTTCTGTCAGTAACTCCTCAGGAAAGGCTCACTCCTCATAGGCTGCTCCTCTAATCTAGATAGAATGCTGAGGCTCTCAATCCAGGCAGCTATCAATTGTTGTATGTTCACGATAGCAATAACGCTGAATTAACAGAATGGAAGCATCTCAAGGAAGCCCTTTTCACCCTCTGGCTCTTAATTCATTTCTGTTTTCTCTTCCAAAGACATGTGAACCTGCTCAGAGAAGCCCAAAGAACAAGTTCTGCTGATACATTTTTTTTAAGCCCAGGGAAAGTGAATTATAAATAGATTTTTTCTCCAAGAAATGTAGGCAGAACAATTTTACTCATTTAAAAAACAGAGTTTGTGGCTTGGTAGTGGCATAAAATTCCTTTAGTCCCAGAAATTGGGAAGAAGAGGAAGGTAGATGTCTGAATTGCAGGCCAGCAAAGAAATAGCTTGTCATAATTTTTACACTGGCAGTAGGAAAATAATAGGTAAGTTGAAAAACAAAATGATAAAACAACATTTGATGATGTGATTTCTGAACCCCAGGAAAGTATTTATTAGTCAAAACTTCCTTGAAATTGTTTGTAGTATGTGGAGTTAGCATATATTGCAAGAAAAATATGCACTTGGGGAAATATTTCAAAGCTGATTTGAAAACAACTCTTTAACTATACAGAATATTAATGCAAAGGGAGGGGCTTGGTCCTAGCCCAAGTTAAGTGCCAAACATTGTTGACTCCACATGGAAGTCCTTACCCATTGGGAGAAGAGGGTGTAGGGTGAGCTGGGGGGATGGGTGGAAAAGATCACTATGGTTGGAATGTAAAATGAAATAAAAAAATAAATTTATAAAAATTAGATATATAATATTTAATGAACACCTTGATTTTTGTATGCATACACCCACTCTTTATCTCTTACTCTTTGTTACACACACATGCACACACATTAAAAACTACAGAGATATGTAATTTCTATGTTAGTCTTTCCTTTCCTTTTCTTAAATATAATTTAAAAATTTGCTTCCAAGGTTATTAAACACAACCAACTTAGGAAACACAATGTAGGAAACAATTTAAAGAGCATTTTTTGTTGATTTAATCTCAGTTTACTGTTTGTACTTTTATTTTTACAAATATTCAATAATAAGAGATGAATGATAGATTAGCTAGGTATAAAATTCTGAAATTCCACGGGTGTGTTTTTAGTGTTTGAAAATTTTCATGTTAATCTTCAGGTCAACTTGCTTAACTGCATTAATCAATTTATCATTTATTTGCATACAGTCTCCCCTCTAAAATTTAATTTGTTATTTTCTTTAGTTTTACCAGGATGTCCCTGGAAAAGAACTGATTGTTCTTTAACCTAAAGTTTATTTTAAGTTATGGAAAAAATTAGTTCCTTCAAATTTAGTGTTCTTTCTTCTAAATACCATGATTTTTATAATTGAGTTTTTCACATTTTTCTAATTTTTATTTTATGACCATTATGCCATGTCACTTTGGTCCCAAATTTTATGGACCTTTTAATATATGATTGCAGTAAAACTTTTAAAACTATATATCTGCTAAAAGTTTCATCTTCCTATTGAATATATCTAATAGAGTGTTTATATATTTTATTATTTTAATTGTGCATTTTTTAAAGTCACAGGACATTTTATTAAAGCACCTGGATTTTAGGTTTCTAATTTCTTTTTATGCAGTTTTTCTTTTTTGTCTATTTTTTAAAAACAATCTTTTCTCATTTTACATACCAATCGCAGTTCCCACTCCCTCCACCTTCCCCCACTCCACTCCCTATCCACTTCTCAGAGAGGGTAAGGTTTCCCATGGGGAGTCAACAAAGTCTAGCACATCATTTTGAGACAGGTCCAAGGTCCCCCCCCGCCCCATGTTAGGCTGAGCAAGGTATCCCTTTAAAGAGAATGGGTTCTGAAAAGTCAATACAAGCCGTAGAGATGAATCCTGGTCTCACAGCCAGTGGCCCCATAGACTGTCCCAGCCTTACAACGGTCACCCACATTCAGAGGGCCACATTTGGTCTTTGCTGGTCCCTCTGCTGTTGTCAGTCTAGAGTCAATGAGCTCCCACTATCTTGGGTCTGCTGTTTCTGTGGGTTTCCCCACCATGGTCTGGACCCCTTTGCTGATATTATTGCTCCTTCATCTCTTCAATTGGACTTTGGGAGCTCAGCCAAATTGTTCAGTGTGGCTCTCTGCCTTTGCTTCTCCTTCCTTCAGTTACGGGATGAAGGTTCTATGATGACAATCAAGTAGTCATCAATCTGATTACAGGGCAAGGCCAGTTCGGGCATCCTCTCTTCTATTGCTTAGGGTCTTATCTAGGGTCATCCTTGTGGATTCTTGGGAATTTCCCTAGTGACAGGTTTCTTGCTACTTGCTAGCTCTACAACGACAGTGAAATAACTAAGTCAGAGATGAACACAGAAGTTAAAAATACTAACTTTACTGACAAAGTAACAATAAATTAATGACTATTTTGTAGGGATAAAAGTAAAGTTAGCTTAATACATCAATACCTTCTTACTTGTTAGAAATTANAAATAGACAATAGTTCCTGAGAAAATTGGGAGCATGGGAGTGGGGGGAGAAGGGAGAGAAAAAAGGAAAGAGGAAGGGAGAAGGGGAGGATAGAGGAGAACATGAGGGAACGGGATTATCGTGTTGGGGAAGGACTGACAGGGAGAGCAAGAAAGAAATGTCTTGATCAATTGTGCATTTTAAATGAGTTTTCAAATCACATTTTCTGTCATTAGTTAAAACTCTTATTTTATGCTTTTAATCTTCACTCTCTCTGTGTGTATGTGTGTGTTATACATTAGTATGTTTTTGTCTCTATAGCCATATTATATTCTTGCTTAGTTGCTTATGTTGTTTAAATTCTAATTGGTTTTAATAATAAAAACCCAGGGTCATATGTGGAAAATGTTGAACGATCTGAGAAGCAGAAAAACCAACCATTAGTTATTACCTCTAATAAAAAATTAGTATGGTACTGGAATAAAACCAGATACAAATAAATGCAATATACTTGTTGGTGCATCTGTAAGTTCATGAAATTTCAATTACTTGATTTTGGGCAATTATGAAAATTAACTAGCAAGGGAGAGAGGATGAAAGCCATATGGAAAATATCAATAAAATAGTTTCTAATGACATAGACCTAGAACCTCAGTTTAGTGCTTTACTAAAGCCTCATCTTTTAGTATGGTAATTAATGTACATATCTACAACAGGAAAACAATGTACATATCTACAAAAGGACAACATGGAAAGAGTAGAGACTTTGGAGGCCTCAGAAGAGGAGGCAGAAAGATTTTAGAAATCATAGCTGGTGGGCACTCGTCAGAAGCTGTGTTTTCCAGATACGACAAGCCTGAAGCACATGTGTACTCACTGACATGGTATCAGCATGCTCTAGTCCTGAACAAGTTCTACATGCATAAAATCCTGGCAGGAAATAAATGGAAATAAGGACAAATCTTGTACCTACCAAAATATCTAATCATAGTTGATAATTTCCAAAAGAGAAAAAAAATCAGTTTTCTTCAATGGTGTGACACTGGGTATACTTTCCACTCTCCAGTGAAGGGCACGGGCTCCAGAATAATTAAAAACACAAATCACACTTCATGATTTTTGTGATTCTTTTCAGTGTTATTTTTGTTTTTATGAAATTTAAAAATACTTAAATTTGAGTGGATAGGTAGAGGATCTTAGAGGAAATGAGGAGGGAATGGTTATGATCAAAATATGTTTTATAAGTCTCAAAAATAAAAAAATCATAAGAACCTTAATAAGAAATCATGCCACCTGTAAGCAAGGACAGTTTAATTTTCTATTCTCTAGATAATATTATTTGACCTATTCTTGGGTTTGTCTTTCTTCTTACTATTTTAAAAACTACATTTGACTTACACTTTCCTAGTTAAATATTACCTATATCTTAGGATGGAAAAATATTCTTTTTTCCTTTTATTTTAGATTGATTTTATGTGTGTTAATGCTTTTCCTGAAAGTATATTTATCTGTGCATCATGTATATGTCTTGTGCCGTCAGAGGCCAGAAGAAGGTACTGGATGCTTTGAAATTAGAGTTATGGGTGGTCGTGAGTCACCATGTGTGTGCGAGGAAACAAATACAGCTCCTTTGCAGATCAACAATCACTCTTACCACTGAGTCATCTAGTTTATTTATGAAACTGAGTCTCATTCTGAAGCCCAGGCTAACCAGAACTTAGAACCTGCCTGTCTCAGAACTTCTTACGTTTGGGTTAAAGGTGTGGTCCTTTAGAGCTCTGACTCTGCTTTATCAAGGAAATGTATTTCTGTTGACTAACAAACATTTTAAATTTAATTCAGAAAACTTACAAACTTTCAAAACAAATATATGCTCAAGTGGTTTAATTAATAGAACGATCATATCCCCATTACTGTTGAAAACACGAGATAGCCATCTTTACTGGCTGAGGTAGATTTCTATCATTAAATTTTAGAGTAACTTCCAGCAATTGTCTTTCTTTCTTTCTTTTTTTTTTTTAATGTACATGGCCATTTTGGTTTCAGGGACTAACCTGCTTACAAATTGCCACTATGACATTGTATTTGCAGGGAAGCAGCTTGAGACCATGATTCACTCCCTAGGTGGTAAAGAACACACTCCTTATTTACAAGTGTACCAGAGATGTTTGAAAAGAGCAGCCTTTGGCATTCTCATACTTCAAACTGTGAACAAAACTCAGAAAGAGCAAACACTCATTGGGAGTACTTTCTGATGAGAGTGGCAGAGGCACAGCAAAGCTGATCAATAAGTCCTATGTAGCATGGCTCATGGCTCAACAGAATGAAATGGAGAAACTCATTGCAGGGTGATAGCATACACAAGCAACTGTAAAAAGTAGTTTTATTTTTAGCATTTGTTTGTGCTTTTGACTTAATAGCCATGTTTGTCACAATTTCCTGCCACAAGGAGGCATTCAGCCCTTTCTCTTGATTCCCATAAAATGCATTTTTAAGTTATAATTTATATTTCCTATGTATTATTAATTTTCAGCTATACATCATAATGATTAGAGGCATCATAACAAATCTTGGATTTGTGCAGGCTCTGTGTTTGCTACTCCAGTCTCTATATGTTCCTCGGTCCTGTTGGGTCTGGAAGGTACTATTTATTATCTTTCTGCCTTCCTTCCACATTAGCTCTTACAGTACTCTCACTTAGTTTCTCTGTAGTTCTCTATAGTTTCTAGACTTTTGAGACATTCCATTTATGATTTAGTTTTCTCAAAGGTATCTCATTCTCTGCACACTATCCAGGTGTGGGGGCTCTCTGCTTTTCCCCATCTCCTGTGGAAGAAAGCTTTTCTAATGATGTCTGAGCAAACCACCAGTCTAGGAATATAACAGAATGCCATTAGGAGTCATTTTATTGTTACATTTTTGTGGTTTTGCTTTGTTTTGCTTTGCTTCGTTAGAGCAGCAGTATTTATTTTTTTTCCAAGGTCCCTGGGCTACCAACTCTTTGGTTCTTAGTCACTTCAGGCATGTCAGATATGGGTTACATACCACAGGGTGGGTCATAAGTCAAATTAGTTACTGCTTGGTACTCCCACAGCTCTGTGCCCCTATAACATGAGAATGTCTTGTAGGTAGGACACTGTTGTCAAGCAAAGGGTTCTTAATAATAGAAGCATAATGTATTTTGTTAAATATTCTAAGAAGATACTAACATCAAGAGAAATTATATTTAAAAAATTAAAAACCATTAGAGACTGATATTTATTGTTTAAAATTATATCATTTTATAAAAATATGCAATAGTATTCTATATGAAAAAGTACTGTGATTAATTAAATATCATTCTAAATATTTTATTATCAGTTCTAACTATACTACTACATCATGATTCCTCAAGCCTTTTTTTTAAACTTCCTCTTCTTCTTGAAAAGACTGTTGAAAGCCCAACTTATAGAAAAGACCAGTGTGATTTCTTATTAATGCCCTAATCATAGAGATAATCAGTATCAATGTTCTCAGGATTCTGATTTTGGAAGCATCAACAAGAAAAAAATCTTACTATAAGTGGTGACATTGATTCCATTATTCTAAAATCTTTGCAAAAATAAAAGACTTCATGTCACCTCTGGAGGAAAAGATATATCATGCTTAATTGACAACTGAAGTAAATATCATCACCAAATCATTACTTTCTATATCTGATCTCTCATTTCCTAAGGGTGACACTTTCTGAATCATTCTCTCCAAAGTATATTAGCTGCAAAATAAGAACTTTCGACATCATTGACTGGACTCCAGCCAAACATTCATGGGTGCTACTTTTATCATCTTACTATAGTTATT
Source organism: Bramus lutescens (assembly GCA_001685075.1). Classification (NCBI taxonomy): domain Eukaryota; kingdom Metazoa; phylum Chordata; class Mammalia; order Rodentia; family Cricetidae; genus Bramus; species Bramus lutescens. Next base: position 310,750 of record LOEQ01003627.1, on the reverse strand, counting down.
TGTCTGTGTGCGAAAGACTGGCATTTAGGTTTATCATGTATCAGTTTTCAATAGTAAGACATTTTCTTCATTTTTAGAAATTTACTTTTTCTGAAATGAAGACATGAGCATAGTTTAGGTTAACACAAGGAATTTCTTTTTATCCTGGCAATTTTTACGCTTGAACACAACATGCTTCACCGACTATATGAAGTATATAAAATGATGATTTTGTTACAAATCAGGATTTCTGATTTGATTTCTGGAGAAATTCACTGAAAAGTGTTGGTTGGTAATGCTGCTGATGTTTTGCTTTGATTCATAAAATGTGCTGATCATAACATTTTATGATAGCATGGGATAATAATGTTTGACTAAATTGCTGCCAAGCATAGGAAGATGAGAACAAATACGTGAAGATTTGGGGGAGAAGATGCATCCTATGCTTTGATATTTCCAATTCTTTTCTGGCAGTATGATTCTGTTTCATTTGAAATCATCATATTGCTATATAATTTCATAATTAGAAGGGGCTAATGAAAATTTTATTTTTCACAATGAGGACAAAAATGTAGGAAAATTATTCATTTAAAAATACAGTTAGCACAATAGTCAAGACTAGTATGTAGGTCTTTTCTGCATTCTGATTGGTTTCCTGCTTCTATCTACACTCCGTTTCCAGGGAGCCTATTTCAGAGAGTGATTTAAGAACATTTAGTTCATAATGGCTGCATTAAGTTAGTTTGCTTCTTCCTTTTAGAAAGCCCACATTCAAAACTAAAATAAAACTCAGCAAACACACCAGCATGGATTAATACTTAGTCAAGGCTAGTGTTTGTTATTTTCTTCTCCTTTGAAATGCCGACTTTGCTGTGTTTTATGTTTTCAAAACACCAATGAAATTTTATTTAATTTATGTACTGTAGCTGTCAATTGCATGCAAATCCGGTTAGTGCAATATATGGAAACCTCCTTGAAATCTTGTTAAAAACACCACTGACAATTCATATTCATATCCATTGAAGAGAGTGGATGAACCCAATCTGCATAATGTGATCGGAGGGAAAAAAAGTCAATAGAATTCTCTTGTCAAATGTTCTCATTTCTTTTTGGTTATTGCTAGCAAAGGAAGTACAAAGAAAAAAGCTATTTCTGATATTTAATTTGTTATATTTATTTTTGAAATAACATTTTAGTTCTTTACTAAAGCAAAAAGGAATGCCATGTGCTATTGCTACACACACCCGTCATTTGGAGTGTTAACTCACGATAACTATTTAAAAGAATATTAGAACTGGCACAGTGAAGTTAACCTCTCATTTTGTAAGTCACTAGATTTCAGAAGGAATCAATTCAAGACTAACGGATATTTACTTCCAGAGGACTACAAGGATTTAACCCATCTTTCTGTTCTACCATAAAGTCTCTATCACGGATGTCGAGTCTTTACTGAATGAACTTATTTGTGAAATTTGCAGTGACACAACTCATTAAAAACTAAAAATGTGTCTTATTCAAAAGATAAAAAATCATTGTAACTATATTTATTTTAAGAATAATTAGATTCCATTGATATAAAGTTAACTCTTTATTGATTAAAACTCAGTGTGGGTTAGGATAAGCCCCTTGATGCTTTGTAACAGTTTATAAAACCATAGAGCAGCACAGACAAAGAGATCATCTCAGAGACTTAAGCATTCTGATTACAGGCCAGAAAGAGAAATTAAGAAGACAAGGCCAAAGAGCAGGGCAGTTACTAGTCATCTGATCCAATGACCTGACTGCCTTCTATGCATAGATGCAAACGGGAAAAGCATAATTTAAGTATAGCAAGTTAATCATTAATTTTAAATACTTTTAATTGTCTTTGGCCACATAGCCAAACTAGTCAACCTGTGAATTGTACAACAGAAATTTTAAATCATAAAGTTGCAATTAGAAACACTAAACCAAATGAAAGCTCACAAGTTTAGGTGTTTAGAAAAGATTAATGAGTCAGTTTCAGAATTGCCTACATTACTGAGTGTCAATTTGAAGGCAGATTACCTTTGACATTTATTGAGTAAGACTCAAATGTGAACAAAATGTTTCAGACCGGTTGTAATATTACTTTTGGAATAAGAAACATGTCTTTCACTAATTTTGTAGTGTTGCTGAATTAAGAAAATGAGTACACACACACACATACGCACACACATCAATACCATACTCATTCTTCCATTATATGAATCATCATAATATTTTTTTACAATTTTGTACATGTATAATTTCAATTCTTAATTTGTCAATGTAGTGCAAAAGAAGGATATTTTATTATTTCAATGAGGACATTTTTGTATGGATTTAAATTAAGATGCATTTATTGATTTATAAAAATACATTGTTTTTTAATTTAATTATTTTTATTCTTTAAAATATTACCTCAAAAATCATAGTCTCATGGAGTGAATTCCAGTGTTCACATTGAAGTTTGAAATAGAAAATACATGTCACACTAATTTAAGTAAGAATACTTTAAATGTGAACACTATGAATTATTAAAGCTAAAAATGAAAACTGTCCAGTCAAGTGTGTGCTAAGTACAAAGTCTAGAATATGCTACTTTCCACTTTTACGTTCTTTCTTTTCAAAACATATCATGAGGTTTCTTCAGTATTGCCTTCCTTATTTATTTAACTTTGCATGTGTAGACTCAGCATTCCAGAAGTACACATTTAAACCTCAGAAGCATATCCCATCCATCACCATTATATTTCTATCTTCAAAATAAACATTTTTTCTAACAAGATGTTCATTGACTCTGTTAAATTTATTTACTGAGTTCTAGACTACATCAAAGTATTGCTGTGAAATTCAGTCACAAAGATGGCTGCATCAAAGAATGAATGACTGGGAATCAAACTGCTATCCTACTCAATGGCTCACATTTCTAAGCAGAGTGGATATGTAAAATCTTAATGAAGACTGTCCTGTAGCTCCCCTGCCACTACAGGAACGGTATGCGAGCTGGGAACTAAGCTGAGACTTAAAAACACAGACACAGACACACAGAGAGACGGAGACATAGATCACTCTTGATACAAGAGTGCCAACTTTATTGAGCTCAGGGGCAACTTATATAGGTAGGGTTCATGCCTCAGCTCTCGAGTTCTCTCAGCTGCAGAGCGATCAGAACCCACGCAGGGTCTCCTGTTCAGAGCAGCTGCGGCCTGCTCAGAGCAGAGGGAAACAGGTTGTTCACAGGAAATTCCGGGTCTGAGTCTGCAGCACCCAAGAGCTCCCAACATGTACTAATAATGCTGTATCTATAATTTAAATGTAAGAATTTAATTGAATAACCTTTTAAGTAATAGTGCGCACTGCAGTTTAATTTAAAGCACTATAACTACAGAAGTCTTCGTGGACTGACTTTGGTATGGTATCCTATTATTGATTAATTTAGCTTTAAGAACAGTTGGGTGCTCCACAAGGAATGGAAATAGTGATGCCAATGGAAATATTATCTGAAGAAAGACTGTATCAGAAGGTTCTCAGGTGAAACAAATTTATTAAAGTGGGTCTTTTATTCTGCTTTGTTTTATTATAACTGCTATTATATTTGGAATTTAGTAACCTGACTTTTTTCAAATAATAATAACAGCAAGAATTCCGGTACACAAACAACCGTCTAAGTCTTGGAGTTTGCTATTTAGAACACATTGGTTATACTGTGCGCATAATGAATTGGCCTATCAATGTAATAAATTATGTATTAGAATAATGGACAGATCAATTCGAGGAGCTGTGGAAATGAAACACACAGCTCTCGGCAATGCACGGTCTGAATGTTTACATTTATCACTCAAATGTGGCGACTTTGATACAGACCTTTGAGCGGCATTTATTAATCATGATTTCATTACAAAATTTGACAAACTAATGACTTTTTATTTCTCAGGAATGCTGCCAGTGATATACTACCGGTGTCCAATATTGCTAATGTTCTCTTTGCTACTTAACCTTCTGTGTGATTGTTAAATCTGTAACTTGTATGAGACATCGTACTTCTGACTGCCAGAGAGGCCTTTCAGTAGGAAGTAATCAGGCTGCTTCTCAGGTGTCGCAGGTGCTCCTCTTATTGTCACCTATCTGGCTGGAGCTCTCTGATTTACCTCCTCAGCTAAGGAAGAGGTCTGCTTCTCTGGAGAAACGGAAGATTTAATAGCAGTAGGTCATGGAATGGTTAACGCTATAAGTTCCTAATATTTTATTATCTTTCAATGATTATTAAATTTGAATTTGTGTGAAGTATTCAAAATATTACCATAAATTTTTTCATGATTTCTTAAATTTAAAACAATGATTATTACACAAGTATTAAGTCAGTTAATTTTTGTTTGTTTGTTGGTTGGTGTTTGTTAATTTGACACACTATGTAGGCATGGTTGTCCCAGAACTCTCTCTGTAGACAAGACTGGCCTCAAACTCTGATATGCCTGCAATCTGTCTTCTTGGTGCTGGGCTTAAAGTCATGGACCACCACAGGATGGCACAGCCAGTCACTCTTTGAAGAGAACAAAATTGAGGTGTTTATGGGTTCTTTTGTTTGTTTGTTTGTTTGTTTTAATTGATTTAATATGGACTATAGGAAACCATGTTAAAGATATACTCTATGACAGAAGAATGTATTTTCACTAAAGCAAACAAACAATTTCTACAAGTACTTTATAAATTCATCTCATCCTCTTTTATTCTTTATAGATGATAAAATAAGAGACAGACATAGGAATTCCAGCCCTGAAATTCTGTGTGCAGAGTCTATACTCTCAAGAGGATATTGTCCTTCATGTCTTCTTTTGGTCACTGTTGTTTTTTACTTTTGATGTTATAATAAAGTCACATCATTTCCCCTTGTCTTTCCTCCCTCCAAACCTTTCTATATACCCCTATATACTCTACCCCAAATCTGTGGTCTCCTTTTATGATTGTTTTGCATGCATATTTGCATATTCCTTCAAAGTCTGAATATAACCTGCTCAGTCTATGTAATGTTTATAAATGTTTTCAGGGCTATTTGAAATTGGATAACCAATCAGTGTTCTCTTCCCTGGGGAAGTATTTCTCTCCCACTCTCATAAGTTTTCAGTTGTCTCTAATTCTTTATGTATGGTTGATGCATAATTTTAAGGAATTTATGATACATTTCAATTGTCTAGACAAAGTTGATTTTAATGAAAGAGAGAAACTAAAAAACATATCATACTAGACAAACACTTAGAGATAATAAATTACAAAATACAAAAGGAGTCATACAAGACAATATTTTTTTGGGAAAAAAGTTCTAGAATTGATTTACTGTAAATTACATTTAGTATATAAAATGCATATTTATGCAAATGAATTAAATAGTCCTATTATTTATTTTTGTGTTTTTCAAGCATGTTCTTGAGTCTATTTATAGATATAATGTTAACATTGGCTTACCTTTTGTATTTTTAAAATTAATATTACCTTCAGTTGCTCAAAATTATGTAAAGGATAAATAAATAAAATTTCTAGCTGAATACTAAGAGATTTGGGTGGCTTTATTTGGTAATTAAAATTTCCCAGTCCAACTAAATTTCTGAGGCTCAATGTTGCGAATGTCAAGCCTAAGTCTGACATCAATCAATTTTGTTTCTCTGATTAAATAAAATGAACTTTGCTCTGTACCAAGACATTTAAAATTATTTCTTTTATTTTTTGAGGTTATAGATTAATTGCAGAATTCCTTTCCACTTTCTCATTCAAATCTCCTTCATAAACTAATTTTAGTTCTTTAGTTAATGTAAAAATCAATTCTTGTTTTATTGTTTTTTTAATGTAGGAAAAGGCTAAATACCATCAAAAATCATTCAAAATTCTTTATATGACAAAGAAAAAGGGTCATAAAAAGCAAAAATTTTTGTACTACCTGCTTTTCTTTCATTCTCTAGTTTCAATTTAAATAAACTATTTTCTTAACTTAGTATCTGATTTAAATAAAAATTAACTGTTCTAAAGGTGGAATTACTATACAAGATAGTTTGAGCTCTCTGCATTTTAATCATTTAAATAAATGTTAATATATGAAACATGTAAATATATATTAATTTAAATGAATATGTAAATGTGTGTGCATGTGTCCATCCATGATAAAAAGATAACTGTATGTCATATATTCACAATTGAAATTGACTAAGCCACAAAACCAAATTATGTCATTTATGAAAGAATGGGCAACCATAATTTTACTAGGTAAAATAAATCAGGAAAATAATGGTGTTCTTTTACCCTCATATGAGGGTCTTCTTTTTAGATTATAAAATCATGCATAAAAATATAGATACAGATAACCACATGGAGGAAAGCAGTGAATCAGGAAAAGGAGTGGAAAAGCATAAGATAGGGACTGGGTGGGCTAAAGAAAGCAATGAATACGCCAATGGAAGCCTATGCTGGAGAGGATGTGGAGGAAGGGGAACACTCATCCATTGCTGGTGG
>LOEQ01003627.1:267844-294747 GCA_001685075.1 Bramus lutescens | reverse complement strand
TGACTGAGAAGCCAAGGACAATGGCACTGGATTTTGATTCTACTGCATGGACAGACTTTGTTGGAACCTAGTCTGTTTGGATGCTCACCTTCCTAGACCTGGATCGATGGGGGAGTGCCTTGGACTTTCCACAGGGCAGGGCACCATGACTTCTCTTAAGAATGGAGAGGGAGGTGGGAGGAGGAGTGGGAGGGAAATGGGAGGAGGTGGAAATTTTTAATAAATAAATAAATTAATTAATTAAAAAAAGAAATTATATAAAAAAGAAAATTCCCAGGAATCTACAAGGATGACCCCAGCTAAGACCCTAAGCAACAGAGGAAAGGGTGCCTGAATTGGCCTTCTCCTGTGATCAGATTGATGACTACCTTAATTGTCACCATAGAACCTTCATCCAGCAACTGAAGGAAGCAGATGCAGAAATACACAGCTAAGCCCTGGGCCAAAATCCCAGAATCCAGTAGAAGAGAGTTGCGATAATATGAGCAAAGTGGTTAAGACCATGATGAGGACACTCACAGAAACACCCGACCTGAGCTAGTGGGAGCTGACAGTTGGGGAGTCTGCAGAGGACCAAACTAGGCCTTCTAAATGTGGGTGACAGTTGTATGGCTGGGGCAGTCTGTGGGGCCACTGGCAGTGGGACAAGACCTTATCCCAAGTGATCGAACTGGCTTTTTGGAGCCCATTTTCTAAGGAGGGATACCTTCACATCCAGAATGTTCACTCTCAGAAATAAGCAGTCCATGAGAGAACTATGATAACATAAGGACTCTTCATGGTTCTTACAGAAAATCCTGTAAGTGTCATAGCTCAACTGTGTCATACATATGAAGCAAAAATCAGGTTGAGCACTTACTTTAGAAAAAGATAAATGTATTATTAAATAAATTTTTGCATTCAATTTTCAAATTTTATATTATTTGCCATCATTAAACTGTTACATTTTCAATGAAATTTTAGGGTCCTGTTAGACAATACTAAGAGAACTGAAAAATATTAGGAAGGACAATATGATGGAAATTATACTGAATGAGCAGTTTAGGAGAGTAGGTTATCTAATCACACTGCATACATTATTACTAGCAAAGCCAAGAGAGGAAGAAAAAAATAGTGATAGAGTTCTAGAGGAATATTCCATAAGATACTACAAATAACAAGAGATAATGCTTTTGCTTTCAATGCTGTCTACCTCTCAATTCCGAGGTTTTTAGAGACATAATATTTTCTGTCTTATTAAAATTAGTAGACATAATTCTAGAAGATGAATTTTCAAAAAAACTTTAAAATGTTTTAAAAATGATCTTACAATAATGCTCAAATTTTGGTATTGGCCTGGCAGCTTATATTTACATATGCACAGTTGTTTAAATTGTAGGACAGGAATCATCTAATTCTTCAAAGCCATCACAGTGATAACAACATGGGTCAATAAAGTTACCATTGCTGAGTTTCTTCATTCAATTTAATTCCTATTGACTGTATATTTCTACTTTGTGAATAGAATTTTGGGTATTTTTTAACATCATAGGCTCCTACAACAAGCAGCAAATGGTCAGGTCTAAACTATACAGTTCATAATTCCAGAATCACAATTACTATTTTAGGAATGTATTATTATTCAAAGTTGTCCTTCTTCAGATTAGTCCACTGGAATCATATTCCTAAAGCACTTATTATTTTTCCAAACTTTATAATTTTGAAGTAACTAACTGCAGAACAGTAGAGAAACTGTGGTCAAGTTGCAATGCATGACAGAATAATAAAAATTAAAAAAAAACCTGAAAAATCTTAGACTCAAACATTTTTCTCACATTACAACACAGATATACACATACAAGAGAAATTATCATTTTTATCTTCTATAACAATAATTTAAGAAAAGAGTAATAGCAGCCTGGCAGTGGTGGCACACGTCTTTAATCCCAGCACTCAGGAGGCAGAGGCAGGTAGGTAGATCTCTGTGTGTTTGAGGTCAACTTGATCTACAGAGCAAGTTCTAGGATAGTCAAGGACTACATACAGAAACCTTGTCTTGAAAAATAAAAATAAATAAATAGAAAAGAGTAATAGCATAATATCTAGAATAACTTTGTAAGAAACTTTTACTGATTGTTTGTGGGTTTTACATTTTGCAGTTCGAACCTACTTATCTCCCCATCTCCTCACATCTGCCTGCTACCCTTGTAACCTCCCCAACAAATCAAAACCAAATTTTAAAAGAAAAACCCCAAGTTAAACAAAACAAAGAAACAAACAAAAACAAAAAGAGAATAATCTTGCTGTGGAAGCTGTAGTGTGGTCCTTGAGTCAACACAGTGTACCCTTTAGTCTGTCCATCTTTACTTGCAAGTGTTCATTATCACAAGTCAAATAAAATAAAATAATTCTGTCATGGAAGAAGTTAGCAAAATGTCTCTTATGGAACCATGAGGCCTTGGGTTTAGATCCCCACCTGTGGTACATATCTCAGAGCTTGCTTCTGCTGTGGCTTTGCATGTTGGCCACTACCATTTTTCTCTAGTATCTGGCATGGTGTGAATCATGCAATGTGACTGTCTCATGGAAATACCCGGTTCTAATGGGCATTTTTACCTTTGGATTATTATGAAGATGATTTTCTCTTAAGTTGCACTATTGAACTGGAGCGATGATTTCATACAATAATAATGTTAGCTTAAATAGGATTTTTGGTGACTGAGGGCCTTAAATATATATAGTAAGGGATTATCATAGAGGTTGGCTTAGTGGGAAAACTGATATAGGTAAAAGCAAGATATGACGTTGTCACTGCCCCAATACAGCAGGGGCTGCAGAGGATAGAAAATAAGAACAAGGAAATATCACACAGTTTCTCTTGAGGAGCCTTGTAGACTGTGGCTTAGGTTAATGATTAAGAAAAGCAACTGAGTCCTAGAAGCTCAACTAGTTTAAGTTCTTTTAATGTTAATGTTGAAAGATGTGTTCACTGCTTTTGGTGTGCATCATAGCTCAAATAAAGATTTAAATAATGACTTAAGGTTAGGTAAAGATGTTTTTGCTAATGGCTTTAAGATAGGAAATCTTGAAAAATAATTTTAAAAGGCATAATGGCTGAGTAAGGTACTCATTGAGGTCAGGAAATAAAAACAGTGGCAGCCTGGCTATTACTGGATGATGTGCCTTTCTTGCTAGGATGTGCTTGTGATCAAGGGTGATGATGAATTTCTTGTATCCATTTCTGCCCTCAGCTTCCTAATATAAAATATGTTGATGAATGGATATGCATCCTGAGGATTTAAAGTAGCTGACTAATTGTTTTTATGTAGAAAAGTTCAGAGTTGTGATTCCTTTAATATTTCTTATAAGATTACATTTTGAGATAAATAGTAAAGTGATTGATCCTTTCATTGTAACTGTAAAATGCAGCTTGCCAGCAAAAGGACTTGCTGAGAAAAATTTCTTGCTTGCTTACAATCTGTTAAATCAATAACAAGTTGATTCGGTATGATGTATTTGGGTTCTTGGGACAACTTGTTTTTTTGTCTGTAATGTGAAAATTGTTTAATCATGTACGGGATATGGAAAATATGCTGTTTTTTTTTAACTTGCATTCATTGTAATCATTCACTTGAAGTAGATTGCAACCACATTGTAATTTTTATACTGCTTGAAAGATTTTGCTGGGATATAAGCTGTAATGGGAAAAATAAAGTTAGAAAGAAGACATCAAGAGAGACAAGAGGGATACATCTGGATTGACAAAAAATAAGGAGAGCAGAGAAAGAAGATGGTAGAGAGACCCTAAACATGTCTGTGTGTTTCCCCCTTTTCACCTCACCAGTCCCAGGGAGTTAACTTTAGCCTTTTTCTCCAGTGACAGAGAATTAAGATTAGCCCCTCTGTCCAGATCCAGAGAGTTAAGTTTAGACTCCCTCTCCAGCCCAAGAGAGTTAAGGTTGGCCCCCCTCTCTGGCCCCAGAGAGTTAAAGTTAGCCCCCTTCTCTGGCCCAGAGAGTTAAGGTTAGCCCCCATCCCTGGACCTGGACCACTTTCTAACTTCCTGTGCAAGCTCCATCATTGCACCTGCTAACTAGATGGTCCAAAAGACACCAGACAATTCCACACCACAAATCCTGGACAGGAGTGAGGCAACCAGCTACCCCAGGACGCGATCCAACCAGCTTTCTTGGGTTCCCGAAGACCCAATATCCACAAATTAGCAGGAAGTGGTCTTCAGAACTCGGTGTCCCAATCCTCTCAACCTGCCATGCCTAACTCCCCGCCTTTATATTGTAAGAGAAAGGCGGGAATGTTGTAAAAAGTAAATCTGCTGGTCTGTCACCTGGTACCTTGTTCCTTTAAGACACAAGCCCCACCCACTCCCAATCTCCCCCTTCCAGCCCAGGCAAGGGATCTCCAACCTCCTCCTCTCCAGCTTGCTTGGCACGGGGGGGGAGAGAGAGAGAAGAAGAGGGGCCCCAACTAAATTAACTCTATATCCCCTCCAAATTAATTTAACATACAGATTATTTTAAAATCAAAAAGCAGTGAAAAACTATGCTTCAGGCAAAACAATAATAACAACAAAAATCCTGGCAAGTACTGAAAATAATGTGAGAAGTACTAAAGTTAAAGTGTGGGCAGTTTGTCTGTCTCTATTGAGTTTGTCTGCTTAATTGAAGACCCAAGTTACAACAGAGAGGAAGTCTGTTTTTTCTTTTATACTAATGCAATACGTAAAAAAGTAAAATTATAAAAGAGATAATCTGACCAAAGCTAATACTTTAAATGTTAGAACTATCTGTAAAAAGAAATTAAAAACTGTTGGTTAAATAACAGATTGTGTACTACTTCTGAAAACGAGACTGGAGATAAAGCATGCACTTGTCATCGGTAGAAATGGACGGAAATGCTGGCATCACTATCTTAGCATGCAGCCTTCTGGGAAAATCCTTTATTTACTCTCTACTTGGAAACTGGAGAAATGAAAGTATGATTTGAGATAAGGATGCATTAATGTGCTGAAATATGATGTTTACTGCATAGTACTATCAGTACAGGCAAAATTGGTTAATATGAGCATTGACAAATAACACTTTACTTTATTAACATAAAACTTAAGACAATCCTCATTTGGTAAGTGAGAACAAGGAAGTTTGGTTTAATATAACCCTGTGTATAACAAGATAAAATATTGGTGGGATGCATGCCAATAAAGTCCTGGTCTTAATGAATACCTGTTACACTGACTTTCCTAACATCTGAGAAAATAGGAATAAATTGGTTTTGAAATAATTTTTAAGATTTATTTATGTATTTTAGGCACATGAGTGCTCTAATTGGATATATGAATGTATTATGGAGGAGGGTATCAGACAGAAGAGGGCATCAAAACCCTTTATAGTTGGTTGTGAGTCACCATGTGGATGCTGGGAATTGAACTCAGTACTTCTGTAAGAGTAGCCAATGCCCTTAACTACTGAGCAATCTCTCCAGCCCTGTTTTCAGAATGTTAAGACTGTATTTCAGCCCCATGTTTCTTTAATGTTATGAGAAAGAGACTTATGTTTTCTGTAATTTGGAAGACAGAGTTCAGGGATCTATGAATCTCCTTGTACTGCTGGGGTAAAGCCAAGTAATGATTCAGAATAGGTCAGAAGACAGGCCTAGGCCACAGATGTGCTGTAAGGCATGTCAGGAACTGATGGTCCACACAAACACAATGTGAGTGAAAATATAATGACATAAAACACTGGGAACTATAATATCGCTAGAAAAATCAATTCATTGTGATCTTTCTATTGCATGTGGAGACACATAAAAGGCAAGTGCTCTATCATCAAGACAAACTCAATCCTCAAACTATTAAAATCAAATTTTAATGAATTTAAATTTGTTAAATAAGAATTGTTGGTCTGAGTGCATTGTTTGTCTTTCTTTTCCCTTTTAGAACATCCTGCAACTAGAGCATATCTAATTCTAAAGCATCCATTGCTTCATAAAATTAGTAAGACAAGACTGAGTCTTCACTTTTTTTTTTCATTCTTCTGAAACACTGCTTATCATCAATGGAAAAGGGCAACTCACACTAGCCTGTTTCCTTGAGAGTCTTAAGAGATAATACATGGGAATAGACACGTCAATAAGGTAGAGAGTGATATCAACCACATGTACAAACTACCTGTATTAAACATGCCTATCACATAATATAAACCCATTAAGGTTCACATTTTTGTATATTCTTTAACTCAAGTTGATAATACTACAACAACAAACAATATAATTTGCTACACAGAATCTCCAGTATTCTCTTCAGTAACCATAACAAGTTACCAAAATCTTGTTGTAAAATAGTACTTTAGTCTTAAATGTGAATGTACTGTAAGCGAAGAGGTCAGGCATTTAAAACCATAAAATGGGTCTGTAAATTGAGGCACAAGCAACAATCAAAGTTGAATTTCAGGTAAATAAGGAAAAGAAAAAAAAAGGGCTAAGAAGTGAGGTTTACATAAAGTATTTTAGTCAGTGCATTTATCTGGACAAGAGCATCTGAATGACAAAAGAACCTATTGCCACAGAGCAGTTTATTTATGTGGGAAGGCTCAGAAAACTTTTAAGAGAAATGAAAACTCAGTTAAGTGGGATTTATTTGAATTTATCTTCTAAACCAATGTAGGCTACTATTATAGGTAAAGGGCTAGTGCAAACCTAGACAGTAAAACTGTAATCAAATAATCAATATAATGGATGAGGAACAAAATATAAAAGAGGTGAGGAAATGACAAAGAAAATTTGGAAATCCAAATTGCTATACAGTTTATGAATACCAAATTCATGTAGAAGAAACAGAAATGAATCTCCCCTTTCTAACCAAATGCCACAGTGAAATAGTTTTATTCTTTTTGGGCATGTACCAAATAACAAAAATTCAATGAACGTTATCACTATAACTAATGCTTACCAAAGCCATGCATATTAAAAAATAAAACGTGAAATAAAAACTTCTTTCTTATCATGTTTTATAGGATGAATTTGCTATAGTTAGAATATAAAGAACAATGGTCAGATTTAATAACTCCATGTAATTTAAAAATAATTGAAAACAAATGTCTCAGCTCTAGATAGTTTAACTATTTCAAAAATATGGGAGGGATAATATCTAATTAAATAAAACCAGTCAGGAGAGTTTATAATGAATAGACTGATCAATAACTCAGAAAAGAGCTTCAGAAATGCTTGATGAGGCAAGTAAGGCTGACAGACTTACTCTGAAGCTGAGGCTGCTGGAAGGAAAGGGGCTGTCCAAACACAAATGGGCTGTGGACTAGGGAAGAGGGAGGTTTTGCAGCTTGATCAAAGATGGAAGGAGCTGGGAGATTGGGCCGTGACTGAATGGAATTCAATATGGCACTCAGTTGATCACCTGCAGTGGGCAAAACAGTCAAAACTACAACTTGTTACTCATTAACATCCAAAATGGCAAAGTAAATGGTGATTTATGACAGTCAGGCAAATTGAACAGTAAATAAGGCTATGCCAGTTCAGAAACGGGAAAGCTGGTGATCACTGTCCTCAAATAAGGGATCTGATTTTACATGCTGGTTGGTTTTGAGGTTTTCACTGGACATACTCCACCAGTCTTGTACAGTAGTACACAGAAACAAATCCACCTAAAATCCATATATAACTTTCCCCATTATTTATGACAGAATAAAGGATCTGAGGGATGTATGTAAGTTCATTCAACACTGTGTTGGTGGGGAGCAAAGAAATGAAGATGCTAGGTATGGTTAAAAAGGTATTTATTCCATGGTGCTCAGTAAGGACTAATTTGTCACCCTGCCTAACTTGTACTACATGCAGAAATAAGTACTGCATAACTTCATTTCCATATATACCATGTATTCTTAATAGGGACAAAGTATATTTTCCACTCAGCAATACAATTATATCATAGTAATAAGTTAATACTTTCATTTAAAACTGATTACTGTTAAGAAAATTGTATTTTTGTAAAAGCAGGAATTATTTTGCTTAGAGAGATAATTTGGTAATTCCTATAATACAAAATATGAATGAGTTACCTAATTTGATTGATATTATTCTTATAATTAAATTTGAAAGATATTAATAAAATAGCTTAAGACAAAAATAATGCAATTAGACAAAAACAATTTGTGAAAATATATGCTGTAGTATACATGATGCTGAAGGGGGGAAGCCTCATATTCAGACAGGTCAAAGCAGAATCTGACAGTACATTACAAGCTATAGTTACTAAATATAAGTGGAAAATCTCACCTGAGCTGCCAAGTGGCACAAATTTATATGGAATTATGTATTTAAGTTACACAAGTATTGATTTCTTTTAGATAAATACTTTAGATTCCAGGAAATATTTTATAGTTTATAAAGCACTATATAAATTGTTCTGAATAAAAATACTTTTTGGAAATAATTTCTTAATCTTGGGTAGTATAGAAGACAAGAGAAAATGAGAACATTTCTTAAGTTAAACAGTAGTTAGATGTAGTTTATCAAATTTAACTTTCTAAATGCTTTTTCTCAATATAAATAACAAGTCCTAAATGTGTGCTATTTTTAAACAACATTTACAAGAGCACTTTAAAAGTACTTTTTGATTTCCATTTAATAAATGCTTACAGCAATGACTGTATTTCTTAAAAATTAATTTTATTGTCTGATGCTTTACTAAATTCCATTTTAAAGACTGACTTACAGTAGCAGCAGTCAGTAGAGTGACAGCAACACTCTCAGGGTGAAAGCATACATTTGAATAAAACATGGCTTTACCACATTTTATTCTATATGACCAGTGGCAGTAAGGAAACACTTGCGTCTTCATTTAAGAACTGAAGCTAATAGAGAAAGGGAACATAAAGCGCACACTACCCACACCTTCTCTGTGATATGGAGAATGAGCCTAGGGTAACAGACATCAGAGTAAGGGGAAGCATGCAGCAGGTGAGACCTCTGCATGTGAGAGTCACTGAGAGTCACTAAACTGAGAGAGGAAAGGAAGCCTGTCGACATGGATGAGGCTAATTACAAAAGTGGCTTTATTTTAAATTAATCATTTCTCATACATCAAAACAATTTTGCAGTTTTCAATAACTCCAAGTCAGGTACATTCACATTGTATGTGTTCCTAGAAATGAACCCCCTAGGAAAAAAATACTTTTTTGAAAAGTTTTTTGAGAGGGTCTTATTTACTTAACCTCCCTGGATTTCAAATCAACTCTACAGTCTAGGCTGGCCTCCTGCCCCCTGTCTATGCTGAGACTACTGGACTAAGACATTACATCTGGCTTGAATAAACTTTAAAAGTCAAACTAACTCAGTGTCAAGAACCTTCACCGTGCTATACATCATTCAGTGCTTTGCTATCGTCTCACAATATTGAACATTTTAAAGGAATTCAGATTAGGTGCATTAGAAAGAACCTATCTGAATTTACACAGAAAGGCAATTTTGGATAAATTTCAGAAGCAAATTATCCCAGCAGAACTGTTTAAATTTTCTATGATGTTGACCTGTTCATTAATGCATATAAAACACCTGTTATAAACACATTTTATATTCAAATGCTTTAGCCTTTCCTGTTTTGCTGCTTTCTAGTTCATTATACAGACCATGTTCAAAAGCATTGTTTTATATAACTGTAATTTAACTAACATATCCAGGTTAGAGACTTAAAACCACATATATTTATAAAGCCCACATATAACATTGCTAAGATAAAATTTTAATGGACTGATTAGGAAAATTCTTTGTTGCTCATTTACATTACTCTCCAATAACATTCAGAACTTCAGAATACAAGCTCAGAATGAGTGCCTTTGAAACAGAAACAATATGAATAAGATCTCCAGTAAACATAAGCTGAAAGTGGCATAAAACAATCTATTATGAAAAAGAACACCTTTTAAACATTTTGAGTGTTAGCTTTGTATGCATACTTTTTAATTTAATGAGGCTATATGGGAAGAAAAAAATGAGAAAAAGTAACGAAAACTTACTGAAGTCATAAGGAAAAGACTCATTCAGACACCTACCTTTATTATTTCCGAGGCCATAATCAAATCCTTGGGCACTGCAAGTTGCCCCTTTATTAAAAGCTTGTACTGAGAAAGGGCTTGGAGGAGGAGTTTGAGAATTCTGATCCAGAAGAACTTGTTCTACAATAAAAGTTACAGCTACCAAGTTAATTTCGTATATGTTATTCCCTATTCATATGTCAGAGAAAATTCCAATAAAGAGTTTATTATTGTTTAATTTAATGTGAACCCCACAGGCAGAGTTAAGTCTAGCTCTGAATCAGATCAGCTAGCAGTTCAAACAATATAACAAATTTTGCTTTTGTTAATCAAATAAAGACAGAAATTTAAAAACTGGATCTTGCTCTTAAGGAGCATGGTATATTACTGAGTATATTTCTGGGTAAGTAAATCTTATTGCAAACAATTTATAGAAGTGTATTTTAAAAATAAGTTGGACACTATATCAGGGATAAAGATCTATCTATCTATCTATCTATCTATCTATCTATCTATCTATCTATCTATCTAGGCCTTCAACAAGTCTACTTACTTTGATATGCTAATTATAGTGTTTACCAATTAGTTCACAATTATTGAACTTTGTAACGACACACTGGGAATATAAGGATTTCAGCCTTCTATCTGTCACAAGAGACTCTGCATCTTGGTAAGACATTGAAAGATATTTTGTCACCATCAGAATAAACAGACAGAGACAAAAAGGGAAATCTTACTGATATCAATGTTGAAAGCTAAAGCTGAAAGCTAATTCTAACAACAACAAATAGGACTCTGCACCAAAAATGCTGAGCATTTATTCAACATTCCTTTCTTGAGAGAAAATTCAGTTAAAAGAGGTTTCCTCACACCATTCTGCAACTGGTTGAAAACTGAACTTCCAGCTCATGGTAGAAGAAAAGTTCAGGTTCACACTTGTACTGAAGAATAAGGCATACAAGTGTATGTTAGTGAAACAAAACAAAGTTTTTCCTAGTATTAGAGCAGATAGATAATTATGTTCTCAGAATTCTTGTAATTTTCTCCTTTGTGGCCATTTAGTACTTATTTATTTTACAAGTCAATTTTGTAAGCTGTAAAATGTTTAAACCTTTGGGTTTTCTTTTATTTAAAAAAATTCATAAACCTCTTTGAGGAAAAGATAATGAAATAAACATAAAACATATGTATGTTAAAATTTTATCAAAATAAAACACAAATTTAAGCCAACTTGCCATCTTCATGCCGTAGGTACTGGTTTCCGCCTCTGTCTCTAGCTAAGGACCATGCCTCTCCTTCATCACTCTCACAGAACTCTACCATGCTGTTCTTATCCAGCTGCACCCATGTCCCTTCAGAATTGGTTACCTGGTACATAACAGAAAGCATGATTGATTGGCTTGATTCTTTCAGGGCACCCAGAATGAAAAGCAGTAAAAAGCTCAAGAGATTCTTAATAACATAGTGAATGACTCCAATACTTTCCTACTGTGAAATTAGTTTCAGAAATTAAGACCACAGCCTGAGGTAAGACAGAATTAAAAACTTCTGTAAAATACTGTTTATTTAAGCCATTAATTAAAACATTATCTTTAAAGGATAAAGATCATGCCTGAATAATTTTAATATGCTTAAAACCCAAAGCTCATCTTTTAGTCTAAAATGTCCTGACAAAACTTACTTATTATTGCTAAGTTATTGGTGCCTACAGTGTAATGTGAAAATGACCCTAACCCTAATAAATAGCATGACACACTACATCTTCAAGCTTATCTGCGGAGGCAAATGCCACAGTGGTCTAAAGAATAATTTTATTTGCTCAGGACTTACTTCAGTGAGACCTGTGAATGGGAACAAAAAAAATGAAAAATTTTGGAAGGTCACATCTCCATTCCAATTCATAGAAAATCTTTTCAGTGCTGACAAGCCATAACAGTACATATATAATAGTGAAAAGATATATTCAAATACAGAACATTTACATACACAATACAACTTATTTGTTAATATAACAATACAAATAGCTTTCATGAGATAATTATGAGAATAACTTTTTTAAAAAAAGCACAGAAAGTTATGTTACTATTTCCAATACAAGTAAAAGTCAACAACGTGAACACTTAAGAACCTCAGGTGGAAATGACAATCTGGAAGAAAGTGATACTTGATTATATGACATTAAAAAAGAGTATCATAAAAGTCATGAAGCTACAAGAATCCATACCTCTCCCACTGCTTTGACTTTGTTTCCCAGAACTAACATTCCAATTGGGATACCTCTAAGGTTAGGGCAGCTTCTGATGTTGTGACCTGAAGGTCCTGTCTTCACTACCTTGTACATGCCTGGTCCACCTCTCAAGAATGGATTATCTTGTTCTTGCATTGTTGCTTCCTGTGGGCAGCAGGAGTTTATGTCTTTGAAAAAGTCATCAGTATTAATTTTAGGTTCCTGAAAATTTGAATAGGAAAAGAAAAATGAACAAAATATAATCTATTACTACTTTCATAATCCTGTTAAGAACCTTTGAACAAGTCCACAATATTTCCAACTAAGAATACATAATTAAAATATTAGCAAATACCACTACTATGAAACCTTTCAATTTTGAACACTGATATTCAAAATAAATTTGAGGAGAAAAATACCAGGCAGGAACAGGAAATCAAATGAATTTCTGTCTTTTGTACCCCCAAATTTGAGAAATACGACATTATAGTACATGAAATAATGCTTAAAACATTTTAGCAAACCCAGTACAAATAAAATATCTTTCTGGATTTGCAAGACTATCACTACCACATATCAACACTGGTGGTAGAAAAAGAAAAGTAGGGAGCTACAACTCCAGCTTACAATCGTCACTTCTTAAAAAAAATTTAAATATAGTAGTAGGTACTCACTCTATGATTTGTAGTGAGAAGAAATAACCATGTGATGCATATAAAAATAGGATAAACTAAAAATACATTATTTAAATTATGACAAAACTAGAATTACACATGATAAACTTTTATAGCACCTTTCTATACAAGCATTTTTGTATTAGCAGATGCATGTGTATTCAGCTAAGGCAATAGGCTATTAAAATAAGTACTGGAGCTAAAATATATGTAGATTCAGAAAATTTTATGTAGCTTGGTAATGCTATAAAAATAATTACTAGCTTTTTTACTGTTGTTCTGAGCCTAAGTCTTGCTATGTAATCCTGACTGGGCAGTAATTAATAACTCTCCTTGTTTAGTCTCCTGAGACATGGGATCCCAGGTATGTACCTATAATCTAGGCTCCTCACAAGAAACTTTGTAAAGCACATGGTGGTAATGAAAGACCATCAAGATTTACTTAAACAAATACTATGGAAATAATTTATTTGCATTTACTATAATTACACTGCATATCTATCAATAGCCTTTATATATTGACAACTTATTGGAAATAAGACCTTTAATGACTTGGGAAGAATACTAGATTTGTAAGTAAATTAAACTTAAATTAGGCATTCATATTATTATGTATATATATGTGTAAAAAATCTATATATACTATTATAAATATAAAGAGAACATTAAAAATAAAAAGTATAATAGGATAAAACAGTCCTAATAGAATTACAAGAGTTTTTCTAAAAATTCCTACTTGTCAATGGTAAATTTCAGTAAATACATTATGTCATAATTAGAGGATGCAACTTGTAGCCCTATTTACAAATGTCTTTTAAAGTTGCAGGTTGACATTAAAAATAACAGCAAGAGCACAACTGGGGCTGAAAAGATTTCAGTGTTATTTAGTGATCTTCTGGCAGCATTTACGAGATTTCACAGTAACTGCAACTTCAAGGGTAACAGTGGAGAGTAAGCCATGGCAAAGCTAATGATAATCATAACCTAGTCATCAAATGGAATATATGAGAGACTTATTAAGACAATATTTTATCTAATCATTAATGAAGCTATTTAAAATGAATAGAAAACAGGACATTTTCGTAAAAGATAAAAGTATTTCTTTTGTAGTAAACTGTATGAAAATAGTTGATGGACATAAAACCATGACTGTGCTTGCCATTGTAAAGCAATCTTAAAATTGTACATTTTTTCAATACAGATAGATATGTGAGACTGTATACCAAAATATAAAATTGGTGAATTTCAACCATATATATAAATATTATGTATGTATATGTATATTGATTTCTCATTAAATTCTCGACCCCTTATCTAAAATAAATATTCAAAAGGTCAATTCGAAAGAGTAGGCTGAGGGTAAAAAGAAGTGTTATAAGGTCACAACACCACCGCCTACATAAGTTCTTTCTGAACAAAGTAACTTGCAGAAAACTGTTGGAGAAGCTCATCAGAAAACCACTGCACCCATGAAGCCATGAAAAACTTCATTTAGAATGGTAAGATACGTCTGAGCAAAATGAGAGGGGAAACTGCAGAACTTTGCAGACTCCTCCCCTTGGTAAATTTCAGTTACTAATCCTAAGCAAAGCCTCACAGACACAATGTAAATCCTGTTGTACATGCGGAACACCTAGACAATGTACAATTGTTCCTTACAGTAAACTCACCTGGGGGAAAAAAGCTTTGGAAGTCCATGAAAATACGTCCAAATCCCTGACTCCTTGGCTAGCATTAAAGATATTCTGAGTGACAAAGTTTAAGAAAGAAAAATATCAAAGGGAAAGGGATCAGAGTATCATCCGCAGAAGACACGCACACAGTCACATTTCTGAACTTCAACACAGCATGAAATAGTATTTTCCTGAAGTGAAACTGAAGCCGCCTGAGTAAACCACAAGGTTTTGTCAAAAGCTCTCCGTAGATATAGTGTGTCATGCCATTTACTAACATCAAGAGCCAGACTTGGCTGAAGGCTTAAGAGTTAGTCATGAAGGAAACCTTGAATTCCCTTAAATGAGAACATTACTTGTTCAAGTACAAGCCAGATTTGTTTCATAACAGAGTACAATCTGTTGTTTTATACAGATGTCAACAATAGAAACTACATAGAAAATGTACCTCTTACAAATAATGGCATGTGTGGCCATCACTTTTAATATCAAAATTAAAAAAAAATCAACCCAAAAGAAAAACAAGCCATTAAAGTACTTTTTCTTCCTTCTATTAAGTGGAAGAAAAAAAAGAAAAAGTAAAAGAAAAGGATAGAAAGGAAGGAAGAAAGCAAGCAAGAAAGAAAAAAACAACCTTTGGAAAATTTTCCAAAAATTATTAG
Source organism: Bramus lutescens (assembly GCA_001685075.1). Classification (NCBI taxonomy): domain Eukaryota; kingdom Metazoa; phylum Chordata; class Mammalia; order Rodentia; family Cricetidae; genus Bramus; species Bramus lutescens. The sequence continues at coordinate 279,471 of LOEQ01003627.1, read as the reverse complement.
CAAATATTTTAAGAAAAGCATAAAGAAATAAAAGCTGAATCTTATGTAAAAAGACAAGTAACTGATTCATCTCCGAATTTAGGAAGTCAAATGCACTCAGGACTATGCTGAATTCTAAAAGTAGTCTGTTAAAGGACAATTAATTCATTACAATATGGTCCTAAAAACATAAGTATTTTCACAAACACTCTAATGACAATTACATGACACACGTTTTACACAGGTACATCATATTATCAACCTATACTTAATTTTACCTGAAACTAAATATTATTCAATGTGCAGCAACCCTACAAGTATATTGCTTGTGTAAAGACTGTTCACAGTTTATTTCGTTAGGACAAAAGAGGAGGGCATTCAAGTGTTAATTGAAGTATCTATCACTGAAGACTTTAACATGGAAGGAAAAAATAAAAATTCCTAATCACTTAAGTCATTTTAGACAATGAGAAGATATTGGCTTTCTACCTCTATTTCCTTAAAGTATGTGTGGGTGAATATAGTAACATATACACACACACAACACACATGTATAAGTATTAATTATATCAGATACATAAAAATGAGTTTCTAATAATGTGCCTAAAAATTTAAAACAAAACTGAAACCAAAGTTGTCATTCCCTTAATTTTAGAACACATGGTCAATAGGTCCTCTCTCTTTAGGTAAAACAAAGACTTCATAAAGCATTCCAAAACGTTATTCTGAGAAAAATGATATCCATATTGGTTGATCAATGTAACCAAGAACTTCTGGAGTGTTTGTTTCATGGCTGTTCTCCCTCCCAGAAAATAGTGATGCAGACAGCTTGACATAACACAAAATCAAGATTTTCAAAGTATCTCACACTCATTATACTTTAGTACTAAAAGTAACATGAAAAGCAAGTGCTAAAACAATGCCTATCGATTTAGCATTAAAGACTAAATGTAGTGATTCTTTAAGCTTATAATCTTTTAATTTCATCATGCAAACTTGTGTCTGCTAAGTCAGTAACATGTACAACGATATTTAAAATGATGTAGCTACTAGCTTTGGCAACAGATTGCCAATGAAATAAATTTTGTATATTATAATTATACATAAATTCTAATTTTGCACATTTTCCTTTAGTTCCTACAGTTGCAGAAAATTCTTTGGCTATGAAAATTTAATGTAAATTTAAATTATTTATCAAGTATTAAGACATTTGTTAAGTTGAAATCAGGAGATTAAAAATGAAAGAACTAAAGAGTTTTTTTTTGAAGACTTAGGAATATTTTGGCTAATGATATGAATGTTTACCAAAATAGCAATTTATTTAAAGTCTCAATTCCTAATTATTACAAAAGATAGTTTTCATACTATATACCTTCAAAGCTTAATATGGCACCCCAAAGATGCACAAACACAATAATTTAAAATAATTCATTCTTAAATTCTATTTTAAAGACAGATTTTTTCATTAGAATGAGCATATTAACGTCTATTAGAAACCTAAGTAAATTAACCCCAGCAACATGCAGTTCTAAAATAACAATTTCTTAAGTCAAAGAAGACTTTTTATAAACTAATAATTATTGCCATGAAAATGTATTATTCAATGCAAATCGTTTTCGTAAAAAATCACTCTATGAGAAAAGCAGAGCTACGGGCTGCTAATTTTAATGCAGAAAAATAGAAGAAAATCAAAACTCTACATGTATAAAATATTACAGTATTACTTTAACTGTCTTGACCTCATTCTCATTAAGAAAATAATTAATGAATGAAATAGTGCAGATTAAAATAATCTAATAACAGCATGCTTATTCTGCATTAAATATTTACCATTTAATAATATTTATTATCTCTAGCATTTATTATTAATTATTTAACAATTATTTATTATTAATAAATAATATTATTAGTATTAAAATAGCCTAACACAGAAACACAAACTGACTCACAGACAAAAAGAAGGAAACCTCAAGTATGTCAAACCTGAACTGCCAGGCATTAAGGATTTCAAAAGAATGTCTATAAAACACAAGAAATATTTACTAACTACCAACTTCATGATGCTACAAAAGAATCACAAGCTAGCAATGTTTCCTTTAATTCTTCTCCAAATCTTTAGTACTCCTAATTTTTTAATATCACTGTACTTTCTCTAGGTGAGCAACAACTACTCTGGATAGGAAATGATCTGCACACGTGCATGTAAATGTTCAGACACCCTCACTGCTTCTGCAAGAACTCAGAATACACCCACTAGCTTTCCTTGATATTTATTCTCTTTTCTCTTCAATATTCCTTACAATGTATATTTGACATTTTGGCAAAGTACATAAAAATTGGGAATTTAAGTTTGAAGTCATGAAAACCTCCAATTATAAAAATAAACTCATTTCAAAAAGTTAAGCTTTTCATTCTAGGCCGGCAAATGTCTCCTATGCTATATGTATCTCTTTTTAGTTATATTTTCCAAGAAGTATAAAATTTTATTGTAACTAATATTTTATAGCAGCGGTTCTTGACCTGTGTATTGTGACCTCTTTGAGGGTAGTATATCAGATAGCCTGCATATTAGATGTTTACATTACACTTAATAACGGCAGCAAAAATACAGGCATGAAGTAACAATTTTACAGTTAGGGGTCACCAGAACATAAGGAATTGAATTAAACGGTCATATTATACTTTATAGTTTTCAAATTACAGAAATTAGTTTATTAACTGATTTTTATGTTTATATGTGTATGTAGTCAACGTGTGTATGTGTATGACCTCAGGTGTCATCCTCAGGACTGTCTACCTCCTTTGAGATCTCTCACTGGCCTGGGGTTCACCAATCAGAACAATGAGTCCTAGGGATAAGCCTGTCTCTGTGTCCCCAAAGTTAGGATTATAAGAGCTTTTATCAGCTTGCCCTGAAGTTTTATGTGAGCTCTGGAGAATGAATTCAGGACCTACTACCAGACAAGAAACTTCACAGGCTGAGCCAACCCCTCATAGAACTTCATTCTTAAAACTTTCATTGACGTATTTACCATCAGTGCATGTTATAATAATTATCTTCATTTAATCACTAGTGTTACAAATATTCATACTTAAATTTGGCAGTTTATTCCAACTAATAGTGATTTTTGTAATAGGTTCTATTCCTTTGAATTACACAATATTCATTTCCGCCTTTTTCATTGGTAACTTTTCCTTCACATCTGCGTTAGATGCTACCTCCTAAGTTAAGACATTCCATAGCTTATTACAAAACAAAATGACTGATTATTGCAGCTATTTATCATTTTATAGCTATACTTATCTCTTCATTATACCAAAGCAAACTAAACATAAAAACAGACCCCATGGAACCACACCAAGCTATAGCACCTGTTTCACTAATATTTAAAATCTTGAAAAAATTAGAACAATACATTTAACAAGACAGTGTCACAGTAAGAATGACATGAAACAAACAGGTAAGGAGCACACATACAGGTAAGGAATTATTTTAAGCAGAATGATTATACCAGACAAAAGCACTCAAATTAGTTATCAAGTAATACTGACAGACTACTATGAGGAACACTACAGACACAAGAAACATTAGTAAGAATATTTTTTTAGTTCTTACCACTAAGGATCTTAAAATTAAAATAAGACCCATGCGTGCATATGTGCAAGCATTCACGCAGGTGTGTGCGCATACACACACACACACACACACACACACACACACCACAAATGGTTTGAAGATAAAGAAACCTAAATTCAATAAATAGTGGTAGTGAGAGAAAGAAGCCCTTTCCACTCTTACAGATGACGTACAATTTGAAATAAGAGGGAAACTTAATGTACACAGTACCTATCTGCTTTCTACCATACTGTCAATTAGTTTTCGATTCCCAAGTCTACCACACTAGTGCTACTATTAGTGATGTCATATGGAATACATAGTGAAGTAGAAAATTCATACTTTGTAGTTAAACCAATAAAGTAGTGTGGTTATTACCTATTTCGTGATATATACATACTCTAGCATACAATGACTTAACCAAATACTGCAATATCAAGGAATTGTAATGGTTCTCTCAATCTAAGATTATATGGAATACAGTCTAAAAGTAAGATCTTACATTAACACAACAGTACTGTAAATCAAGACGTAAGGGATCCAGAGATAGACATAACATGGAAATAACTGCCAACGATCAACAGAACAAACAAATAATTATATCTATTTCTGAATGCATAGTAATTCTATTTTCTTAACTATTGGGTTGGAATTCATTGTAAATAATAAAAAAGGACAACCATTTTAACTTCCTACCTCTTTGAAAGTAATTCATTAAGTTTAGTTTTAATTTAATACTTACTGTTAGTGACAGATCAAAATAAGCATGAGGAGCCTCACCCCTGCCAAATTCCACTTTCATTACACTGAAGCCCTTAAGTATTCAAGCACTTTTGAAGTAAAAATGTTTTAGGTATGAATTACCTCAGAACTGAAAAGCCTTAATTAAAGAAAGATCTTTAAGGAGGACAGAGTGTAACTATGATGCTTTCAAAAACCATCTTCCACTTACGTCAACAGGGACCAGAAGGCTCTTGCCAAGATGCTGATTAAAAGAGAGGCACCAGGCTTCAGTGTAACCATTCATGTTAGGAACATATTTCTTGATCGTCTCATCATTCAGTCTCAGCCACACGCCATCATCATTGTGGATCTAGAGCAAGAAAAAAACAAGTTTGCTTTCCTGTAAGAAGCTAATGAGGACTACGAATAAGCAAAGCAGGCAAAGAAGGGTAGAAGTGGAGATTGTACATCTAGTTTTAGAAGAAGATAAATGTGTGAGAACTTCCAGCAAGGAATACCAAAACTGTAAGATCATGGTTAGATTGTGAAAGCAACTTCTCCCAGGAGTTAGAAGCAAAAAGAAATCACACGCAGGTTAAATATTTAACAGCAAAATCAGTCATTTGCCAAACAAATGTGTCTTTTATGCAGGATATGTGGTTATACTGCAGGAAAATGAACTTTCCAAAGTTAAAGCAATCCAAGAAATATGTTTTAAAACCATTCTAAAATTCATTTAAAATACATCTATCTTTAGAAAGTGGTATTTCTATAGGTTCGGATTACAGTGTTCAATTGAGGTTTTTCATGCTTAAAGCACAATTTTCCCAGTTTTTACTGAAAAGGGAAAATAAATTAAACACATAAACTTCAATGAAAATATCCTATAAAAAATTTCAAAAGATTTCCCAAACTGTTTGAAACAAGTGCCTTTCAAAATGGGTGGTAATTGGCATTCAACTACCAATTATGCAGAGAAACTTTTCCTGCCACCTGCTACATATTCCTATCTCCATTAAATCTCTCTGATATGTCTGCATATATAGTTCTGGTTATATCTATTTTATTATAGGTTACTGTTGTCAATATCATGAGTGGAATTTTAGATGATACACTATTCATAGCAATTCTATGAAGCCCAGTGTCAGAAACAGGTTATTTCTTCTGGAGTTATTGGCAAGTGAGGTCCCAAAGCCCCCCAAATGTTCCAGTGCTCTTGGTGATGCTCCAGAACTTGATGGTAAGACTATTGCTGAGGACATCACACATGTGGCTCAGAGCACAGAGATATCAAGCTGGCACTCACCCGAATCTTCCTCCCTATTGCCTAACTCTCCTAATGTTTGAAGGTGCTATGCACACAATCACCAATCCGACTCACCATCATCCAATCCAGGAACTATGACTAGACAGGCCACAGGCCTTAGAGGAGAGTGTACTACTGCTTCTGTACTAGATGGACATTGCAGGAAACTGGCACCTAATTAACTACAGATCTGAGCACATCGATCAACCCTCAGTAACCTCTTTGATTTTGTTTTTCCTTTGTAGTAGATGGTGATTAACAGCAACACACAACTGTTGAAGATGAAATGAAAAAGAGACTGCTCAGCCTTAAATGGCGACATGTATTATCACATCCACCCCTCCCAAGTCTCAGGAATCATTTAAGAAGATGGGGAGGAAAGATGGAAGAGCTAGGAGTGATCGATTATGACAAAAACCCTCTGGTCATAGAAGTGCAGCTGCATACATGAACTTGTAGTAGTTGAGAAAGCATCCACAAGATAGGCACAAGGTCCAGCCAAAATCCCTGCATGAAGAAGGGGACCATGCCCCCTGGTAGGCTCAACTTTTCAGTGGTGACCACCATCCAAGAGTTTATGGCCAGCACAATGAGGACTTGATGGGTTGAAAAAATATAACATGACAAAACAAACAAGCATAAATAAGGACTGGAGAGATGGCTCACTGGTTAAGGGCACTGGATGTTCTTACAGAGGACTCCGGTTTGATTCCCAGCACCCACTTGTGTTGCACAAGCATCTGCAACTTTGGTTCCAGGGGACCTGATGCTTCTGCTGGTACCAGACACATATGTGGTACATAGTCATACATCCAGGCAAAACACCCATACACGTAAAATGATAAAATAATAAAAAACAAATATAAGACACAAAATTGGGTAGGTTGGGAAGGGGAGATGGATCTGGGAGGAGTTAGGGAGGGAATAAATGATCAAAATACTGTAAAGAAAATTTTCAAAGAATTGATAAAAAAATGCAATAAAAAGGTTGCCCAAATGGTTTAGAACCCAGTAATATTAAAACATAGTTTCCTTCTTACTGTGTAAATGTTAAAAATAGTGTCCAAAATAAATTACTAATACTTATTTATAAATTACCTCATCAATAAAAGTGATAGTTCCATTGACTTTCACTATGCCAATCTGCTCACTCTGAAGGGAAGGGTGGCTCCGGATACGAAGACCGGCACTATCCTTGGCCACAAATTTTCGGATCTGACAACAGAAAAGATATGGTAGTGATAGAGAAAACACAGACTGTCTATTTGCTAAGTAGCACATCATAAAATCAACAGGCCTGAAAGAACTACAATCCCCAAAAGTTTCCTCACAATCATCTGTAGTTGGTTTCCTTCTGCAAGCAATTATCAGTTACTAAAATAGCAATAAATGTATATTCTAAGTACTGAAGAATAATGGATACCAAAGTTATTAATATATTTATGATTTCCAATTTTAAGTATTGATGACATAACAAAAATATAAAAGGTGACTTTTTAGAAGGTCATGATATAAATTTCATTATCATTGTTTTGTTTTTAATAGTTTACACTAATTCCTTTATCTAGTTTTTAGATGTAATGAAATTATTGTTTCTTTTAATGGTACCGAACATTTTAACCTTGAAGTAGACTTTCTGTTAATACTACACTTTTAATATCAGAAAGTACATAAAATTCTTAAAGAATACACAAAGAAACCAAAAAGTAAAATTCTACAAATTGAAATTAACTATTATGAATGACTCTTCAGACTGATTTAGGGACACTGAGAATTCAAATACTAAAATAAATCAAGTGAAATATTAGCCACTTGAGGGCTACTTTGAGGCATCAATGAAAAATGTAAAAACCTTTGAGAATTCCCCTTTTGATTTTACCCTCCCTCACCTTATTTGGTTGAGGGTCAGCCTTTGGCTTGACCAGCTGAGTTCCTGGTGGGATCATTCCCTTTGGTGGATCTTTTACTTTTACTTCGAGGCCAGCATCTGTAAGAAAAGTAGTGTAATTATAGTATTTGACTACAAAAGGTAGGGGAATTATGAAATCTAACCATATCATAGACTCAGCACCTTTAACTCTTAAGTCATCTCTCCAGCCCCATATCACAGACTATTTAACTGGAACATATGGAATGCTCCTGTACAAGTTCAGAATGATAAGGAGAAGCCCTTTTGTGCCAAGTTCTATCCAACAGCAAGAGGTCACAACACTATTCACTACCCACAGTGGTAAGCTCTGTGACTAATAGCATGATGGCTGGATGACAGGGTGATAAAATATAGTAGTCAGGAGATATGAGATATGAGATTCTCATGCCACACCACCTGAGTTCTTACATAAGCACTATCTAACTTATGTGCCTCAATGTTTTCATATATGAGACAGGAATGACAATACTATCTACATCACATTATAAGAATTAAAAAAAATCTATCCAACAATGTACATGTATTAAATGTTCAATAATGCTAGTTATTATTATTATTATTATTATTATTATTATTATTATCTGCCCTTGCCCTTATCTGTGGCCAAGAGAGGTACTAGATTAAAGAGAGCTTAGAAAAAGGCTGAGTTAGGACAAAAGGAGCAAGAGACGAGTAGGATGCCTCTAAGTAAATGTGTACCTCTACTTCAGTTTCAATATAAAGCATACACCCATTATCTTTACCCCACTATTGCCTGAGATAGAAGACTTTATCTATTAAAGCCATTCCTAACAGCCAGCGCTTTAAATATTTTTTTTAACAAGAACTATGTTTCATTATAACTTTCCTTTTAATGGAAAATGGATTCTTCTCTCATACGTTACATCCCAACCAGTTTCTCCTCCCTCCACTCCTCCTAGTGCCCCTCCACCTCCCCTTCCCCCAGATCCACTCAAGCTCATTCTTCTTCAGAATAGAAGACAACAGCTAAAAAGGACAAAACAAGATACAATAAGAGAAGGCAAAAGCCCTTATATAAACAGATTGGACAAGGCAACCCAACAGAAGGAAAAGAGTCCCAAGAATAGGCAAAAATGGTCAGAGACACACCTGCACCCTGATGTGGGATTCCCCTCTGTATGCTGTGAATACCATTGGTTAATAAAGAAGCTGTTTTGGCCTGTGCAGGGTGGTATAGAGCTAGGTGGGGAAAACTAAACTGAATGCTGGTAGAAAGAAGGCAGAGTCAGAGAGACACCATAGAACCGCCAGAGGGGAAAGACACAAGCTGCCAGCTGGAACCTCGCTGGTAGGCCTCGAGCCTCATGGTAAAATATAAAATAATGGAAATGGGTTAATTCTAGTTGTAAGAGTGAGCTAGAAATATGCATAAGCTAATAGGCCAAGCAGTGTTGTAATTAATACAGTTTCTGTGTGGTTATGTCAGGGCTGAGCAGCTGGGAACAAACAAGTGGCCTTCTTACAACAGTTCCCACTAAGAGGAGTCCCATAAAAGCAACAAGCTAACAGCCATATCATTTTTCAAAAAAAAAATTGCTTCTCTTTTTCCTTCTCCACTTGGCTGTCCCTTTTGATAATGAAGGAGACTGTGGCAAAGACTATGAACTAAAATCTGTCTGGTGTTACAGTTCCTAACATATTCTATACATAGTCTATATACCTAATGTGAAGAACCTCTATCTCAGGAGCCTCCTCTCCATTCCTCACCTTTTGCTTTTCCTCCCTTTCTTATCCCCTATCTAGTTCACAGCCTATACCTCCTTGGACTCTGTACGGAAGGAGCACACACAATTGTTTTCTGTGAAAATCTGGATGACCTCACCTAATGTAATAATTTACAGATCCATTGTTTTTCCTGCTGAGTGAAATCCTATTGTGTATATATGCACATTTTCATTTTCTATTCTTCTGTCAGTGAACATTTAGACTGATCCCATTTCCTTGTTATTGTGAATGATGCAGAAATCAACATCAAAGTGTAAGTGTCTCTCTATTACTAGTGCTTTGAAACTCTTGCTGAAATCTGTATGTCTGGACTTCTATTATACTTAAAGTAGCTTTTACTTGTCCATTTAATCTCAGCAACACAAATTTTTAATGCTTGGGAATATTTTCTCTCATAAAAGGTTTTAGCAATGCGGTGAAATAAAAGAGATTGTGACAAAGACTTGTATAATTTACATATTTAATGGCATACAGTTACAAATTTTATATGCCAAAACATAAAGAACCTATTTATCTCCAATATGAAAATAAACAGCTTACAGAACAGCTTCCCAAAGGGTATTACAATGGTATTTTACTATTACAGTTATCCTTTGATGATATCAATATATGACATTTTTATTATAATATTATCCTGTTCCACAATGAAGCATTAACACATAAAAGAAATCAATAGTTTTTTTTTCAAATTTAGTGGGAATAAAATCTTAAATAACAATATCTACTAAGTAGCCACTCTATGCAGGCACTGTATCGAAACTGGGAGATCAGAGGTGGACTATATGGTATCAGCTCTAACCAGGAGAGAATGACTGAAGAGGGTAGGTGAGGCATGTATGGGATAGTGCAGGGATAAGGAGGACATCATACCTCACTGACACACTAGAAAATGGGACAAAGACTGATGATAGCTACAATGAGTGATCCGACACCATGAATTATACTCAAATGATATGATCTTTGCAAAGTACTAATTAAATGTTCATTTTGAAAGAAGAAAATGAAGACACAAAGAAGTTATGAAACCTTTTTATATGTATGACACAAAGACGTTATGAAACCTTTTTATATGCATGACACAAAGAGCAAACAACACAAGGATGATCTCAATTCTAGTTCTTTGCAGCAACTATTATTTAAAATGATTTTTACCTATTTCAATGCCATCAATGGTAACATGAATAGTGTAGAGGCCAATAGCCCCTGGCGTCCAGTTTGCACAGTAAGTCCCATCATTATTGACACGAATTAGCATATTTTCACTGGGCCTGAAAAAAACAAAACAAAAAACAGAGGGATATCAAAAACTTTACTTTTGATTATGCAGTTAGGACCATTTGGTATTTCAGCAAATATCTGTCTGTATTATCCTACCGTATGGCAATGCTAGAGCCATCATAGTATGCTCCCAAACTTACAAACAAGTGAATCTTACTTCTTTTTCACCTTAAAGCCCCAACACTTCTGCTTTCCTTCTCTCAACTGAAAATGATTTCACTTTTCCCTTCTGAGAAAATAGAAGAAATTGGCTATAATCTCCACTAAGGAATCAGATTGTTAAATCTATTTTGCCTCATTTTTTTTCCTCCTATTTCAACTGCTGGAAAAACGTGGCTCTTTATCCAAAGCTAGTTTTTCTATTTGAACTGTGAATCTGGTCTCCTCAGTTACCTGACTTTCTCTCGCTCATCATTTATTTTTCCTACTCTACTAGGCCATTTTTATTATTGTAAAATCTTTAGAATTTTCAATCTTAACCCTTGCTCCTCTCTAAGAATACTCTCCTTTCTAAAGAAGTCTTTTGTCTCTTCCCCTACACATGGACACTTACCTAAGACTGCCACTTTCCTTCCTTTTCTGTCTACTCTTCTACACCTGACTGTTCCTAGAACTCTGCTCCTAACACTTCCAATCAATCAATCAATGGAAAAAACAAAACAAAAAACAAAAAAGGTAAGGTTTGTCGGTTAAGTCCATGATCAATTTTAAAGATCACTCTATGAACTCATGCTTATGAAAGACAACACATTTTAAAGGACAACTGGTCATAGCAGCTGCTGACATCAGCCACTAGTGTCATCCCATCCTTGACCTGAAGGCCATTTCTTCTTCCTCAGCAGTCTCTTGGTAACTTATTGGTTGGTAACTCTCACTTTTTTGAAGCCCTGTCCCCTGGCTTCTATGATTTCCTTCTGGCATTCCTTTCACTTCATTAGTCATTCTTTCTCAACTGTTCTGCTGGTTTCTACTCTTCTGACTGTACTTTTTAAAAATTATTATTAATTTTTTTATTATTATTATTAAAAATTTCCACCTCCTGCCCCCTC
>LOEQ01003627.1:233782-257086 GCA_001685075.1 Bramus lutescens | reverse complement strand
CAGGACAGGCTCCAAAGCTACAGAGAAACCTGTCTTGAAAAACCAAAAAAAAAAGATTATGTATCTTAATTCAGCTTTGGAAGGGAAAAGGACTGGAGACCACCTACACAAATTTATATTGGGTTTAAATTATTTGGAAACACATAAAAGGTTTAAATGAAATATTTGTATCAATACTTTGTATCACTAATTTCATTTAATATAATATAATATAAATATCTGTATCAACTAATATCTTATGTTTAAAGTATATAATGTTTTATTCATTAGTATATATATATTTGTATTAGTCATTATTTTATAATTTCAATTTATGTATTTATAATTTGTCTATTAAGTTTGAGTTATCAATATTATCTTTAAAATGGGAATTCAGTTAAGAGCAGGAAGTATGAGTCTTTTAATAAACATAAAAAAACTAAACAATGCATTCAATCCCTCTTTACTAGAGACCCTCCCTCTATACAACTCTTCCAATAGATAACTTGAGCTGTCTTCTTTGCAGCCGCCATAGCACACACCTAGTCCTCACCACCTAAGCAATTCTTCCGTGTCCTCTACTATACAAAGGCAGAGAGAAGGGCAGGTGAGTTCTGCAGACTTAGCATTCTCAAACCTTATCAGACACAGCAGTCCAGGTGTGTACATTCACACACAATTACCTTCATGTTAGGAACATGGACCACCTCTCCATACTGGTCTTTCGTTTGAACAGTTATGGTGGTGGGCCAGCCACAGCGAACATCATCCTTATTCAGGATCAAGGATGTCTTCTGAGGATCAGCATAGGAATCTGGCTGAAGCCATCTAAAAGAGTTAAAAACAAGAGAACATGAAATTAAGCCAAACACACTAAACCTGTATTTAACAAAGTGCTAAGCCAGTGTTATGATTTCTGATTCAGTAACAGTTACAAGTGTCTTCCTGGGAAGCAATTAATGTAGGTCCACTAGGCATTCACAAAAAATGCATGAAGTTTCTGATATTTACATATACTATAAAATAAATTTAAAGTTAGAAAATACTGAAATTTTTATTAAGATAATAAAAAATAACTAAGCTATAGCTAATGTGAAGTAGTGAGGGAGATCAGTTTTCTAATATCAAATGGAAAAGAACAGTTTCCTCATGAAAGCAAGGACAGAAATACTCTTCACCTTGCTTGGGAGCAGCCAGGTATCCTGCCATTCCTGTCCTCATAGCTTCTCACTAGCTTCTTCAATATCTCCCCTCCCTTATAAAACTTGTCCATTTCGTATTGTTGGAATCACTGGATCAGATTCACAATTTACATTCAACTTGTCTTGTAGATGGGCAATTATACTATGCATTATATATATGTATCTACAAAAGTAAAAGTGAGGATGACTTGAAAATTTGCTATTCCTTCCTGATCAATTTTGGCTTTAAACACTAAAGTGTAATCTCTATTAAATTTAATCGCTATTAATTTAATTTAAAAATTAAAACCAGAAAGAGGTTAAATTTTTATTTTATTTTTTATTAATAAGCTAACACCAGCTAGCATATGTTTCTTTTCATCCAAAAACAGCAAATGGAAAAAACTAATAAATCATTAACTTATATATTTTGAAATATCAACTTTTACTTCTTCACATTCAAAACACATAATCTGGATTATTGAAGGGATTATTTTAACATCAAAATGACTATTTCCTCCTTAAATTCCTTCTCAGAGATGAATACTTAAATGGAATCAATTGTCATATTAAAAGTACCTTGCAAGCCTTCCACCACTTGATCCTGGGACACAAGCGATGAAATCATCCAGAAAGGACTGCTCATTGCTTTGGATTTGAAGTGGTAAGTTTCCTTCAAGTGCCTCTAAGATTGTTGGTGAATGAGAAAGAGCCAAACCCTTTCCAAGAATACCTGAATGAGTTTTGCACACCTATTGGGAATAAAAGAACATGTATCTTATTTATTATTTATTTATAAAAAGATTTCACTAGAATGTAGGATTCTCTTGTCTCAACCTTCTGACTGCAGGGCTTACAGATCTATGACACTACACACAGCAAATATATTAAATTATAAACATTTCCATGAACTTTTCAACAAGCATACCTTTTTTGGTATGCCTTTTTGAAGAAAATAGTTTCCTCCTATGCTTCAGTCTTACTGTCTTTAGTCTATAAAGTACAAATTATAGGAGGGAAATACTGTTCTCAGGAATAGTACCATTTGCCTATCTTCTGCAAAATTCATCATTGCAAACTCTCCATGCTAGATGACATGGCACAACTCCTACGTTACATGCACATCCGGCAGGGCCAGAGCTCCTGTAGGCAGCTGTGGAAATCTCCCTAATTTTCAGGTCCCATTGCCAATTATAGGTAAGCTGTGTTTACTGTCTTGGGGAGGTGACCTTAGGACCTAGGTCTTTAAAGATTGGGTTGCACATATAACTCTGGAATATAAGTTTTATGATAGTTAAGAAAAATAGGAAGAAAAAAGTGAAATTTTAGTTTTCACCCATCTGATAACTAAAACCCTTTCTTTTGAAAAACTGCTAGAAATGTTGAGACTCCAGAAAAATTATAACAAATCAAAAAAAAATAATAGAAAAATGTTACTTTCCAGGGATATTTATTCATTTAAAAGTAACTTTTCATTCCACCAACCATGCAACCTCTAAATAGTTTTGTTTATTATTTTTTGTCTTGAGTCAAATGGAGTTTAGCGAAAATCCTGGTTATACATAAGTTATATACTCTTGAATGAACAAATTACCGTATCAGCTGGTGTTCAAACAATACATCTCTTAAGTGATAGCTATTAAATTTAAGTTAAATAATATGTATAAAATACCTACTACAGTGTTTGAGAAACAGAACATTGTTTGTAAATGTTATATCACACCAACTACATAAAATAAGTCTATTCTTTCTTTAAATAGTATCGAGTCTATGTGTTATTTTAGATAGCACCATATTTGAGGAAATAATAATGTATGAATTTCTTAAAAGCCCACCCCTTATTTTTCTGATTTTTCGAGACAGGGTTTCTCTGTAGTTTTGGATCCTGTCCCGGAATTCACTCTGTAGACCAGCTGGTCTCGAACTCACAGAGATCTGCCTGTCTCTGCCTCCCAAGTGCTGGGATTAAGGTTTGTGCCACTACCTCCAGGCTTGAAAACTATTTTAGAAGTGAATGAGACATGACATATATCACTTATTAAATGTTTGTTAATTATTTTTGTTCCCTAAAGTTAAAAGACTTAATATTAAAGATGTATCTATACATATACATACACACACCTGGTAGCTTTTTAAAATCTCAAGAGTCTTTTAAATTACAGAGCAAATCAGGGCTCCCTATGACTATAGCAAAGTGGTCAAAGTAATGAATTTTGTCAGCAAGCTATCAGAGGTAAAATTCCTTTCCAGTTGTGTCGTTCTAGGCAAGCTATCTAAGTGTTTTGCTTCATTTTTCTGTAATGGAGACAAAAATATCTGGTTTATAGGGTTGTGTGATGACTAAAAGAAGTAAAGTAAATTGGAAAATTTATAAATATTGCTTGATAAATTAACACAAATCAGTGTTTAATTCCCTTTGATCAATTAATCTCAGGAAATAAATGTAAAGGAATAACTTAGAATCAGTGGAATAAGACAAAAGCTTTTATGTCTCAAAACCAGATTCTTAGATAAATCATGTAAATTCTGTGAACTTCAACTAAATCTTTAGTATTTCAAGTAAAATATATATTTATCTCCATTATATTGTCAAATGTTCTACTTAATTAACATTTATACAAATAAATACATTAGTAAATAACAAGGGCAACAAACTGATGCTTCCTAACTGTGAGAGCCAAATGGTTCTATGATGTCATGAAACTGACGTCCTTTGGCAAATGCCTTTTTTCGTTTATTGGTAGAAAGACTTTCCAGATATAAATAAAATGTACACAGCTCAGAAGAACGTCTCTGAATCCTACCCTTTCTTTCTCCCCAAGCACATGGCACTAAGTGTTCATATGGGCCCTCTCATCATGAAGAAACTTACAAGTTTCTAGAATACCAATAAACAGAATGGAGTGCTTAATCACTGAGTCTTATGTTAAAGAAAACAATCATCTTGTTGAAATACTATTTTTAAACTAATGAACAAAAGTTAAAATGTTTAGGAAAATACCTGCAATGCAGCCTCTTCAAGAATTTCAAGATCTTCCTCCAACTCGTTACCTGTTATGCAAATTAAAAAGTTTTACTAAAATATACTAACCTTTCCAATCCTTTGTATTCCCTATTTGTTTTTGTAATCTTGGTATTATAAATTGAAAAGATTTACAATTCTACATACAGTAGTTTAGA
The DNA here is from genome assembly GCA_001685075.1 of Bramus lutescens. Lineage (NCBI taxonomy): Eukaryota > Metazoa > Chordata > Mammalia > Rodentia > Cricetidae > Bramus > Bramus lutescens. The sequence continues at coordinate 252,746 of LOEQ01003627.1, read as the reverse complement.
CCTTAAAATGTACAGCAATTTTGGTATGAAAATAAGGTATAATAGTTAAGTTAGTAATTAAATATCATTCTCCAAACAATGTAAAGAATTAGGCATGTTTAACCGAGGTGCAGATATGGCAAGTGGCCTAATATGACTATGAATGTAGTCTAACACAAAATCATAGCTACAACACTATGAAAATATTTTTGTATATAATTTGTGTGTGTATGTGTGTGTGTGTGTGTAAGTCAATGGCTTGGTTCTTGAGTGTGAATTTTGTAGATGATGTCATATTTCAATGTAAAAAGGTTGTGTAAGTCTGAGACAGTGACTATATGAATGTATTTATGTGTGAAGTTTCATATTTAGTATAGTTTTGCAAAAACTTAAGCTAACTTTTCTCATTGATTAACAGTATAGCTACATTTCAGGCAACAATGATGACTCATAACATCCTAAGGCATTACTTACCTGTGTCCTTCAGCATTTTCTCTTTGATCATATAACACACAATGTTTTATTTATTGGGTTTTCTCTGACAGCTATAAAACAGTAATATGGCTCAGGGGAAACAGTCCAACAGACTAGAAGAAAGTATGGAATAAATATATTCTAATCATCACAGTTTCCCTAAAGATATCCACTGTCAACAGTTCTTACGTATTATTCTAGAAATTTTACATGCAAATCTTAACTGCATGTGTGTATGTCAATGTACATTAAGGTTAAGATGCATAAACTCATACATAGATATGATGCTGCCACCAAGAATGTGACATTTTGTGAAAGCTTGTTTTTTTTCATTTAATATAATATGGAAAACTTTCTCAGGCCATATAGTTACACTTTATCAACTGCACAAACTCCAATTAGCTATCTAATAAGGCTCCAAAACACAGATTTGGTTCCAGTTAGGTTTGGTAACAAAGGCACTGCTATCTTCATCCTTAACTATATATATATATTTTGATTGTTTCTGTATGTATGCAACAAAAAACAGCCACATCAAGACATGTGGTGGTGGTGCATGCCTTTAAGCCTTTAATCCCAGCACTTGGGAGGCAGAGGCTGGTGGATCTCTATGAGTTTGAGGCCACTCTGGTCTACACAGTGAGTTCCAGGACAGTCAGGGCTGTTAAACAGAGAAATCCTGTCTTGAAAAACCAAGAGAAAAACACACAAACAAAATCCCAGTCACATCAAATAGTAAAATATTAACAGCTATTGACAAAGTTCTTCCAATGATGGTGCTAATAATTCTCTTCATATATAAAAATATTAATAAAGAGAATAGCACAAAGGGCCTAATAAAAAGCAGACCTGAAGAAACAGATTGAAAAGGAGCAAGAAAGGAATATAAGAAGGAATGAGAAAGACAAGGATTTTAAAGAAGTAAAAGATGGAACGAGAATTTGTATGGACTTTCCAAGTGAAAAATAAATGTGTATATATACATGTGTGTATGTATGTACATATATATATATGTATATATATATGGAGGGTATACACGAATATAAACATATGTATTATATATGGAGGATATTCACATATATTAATCTGAGTAAAAAGGTTTTAGGATACCCTTAAGTCCATTTAAACAACATCAGTGTACCAAACAGTTATTACTCATATGCACATGTAGTCACAGATTTGTGCTGAAAGTTTATTTTCAAATGTTCTGTGATAAGTATGTCTTGCTTTTAAATTTTCTTCTGAATCCTTAGCAACACCCTCCTTTTATTTAACTAGACTCACCGATAGGAAGTGCTAGATCCTTCTTCATCAAAGCTGCTGCACAGACCCCACCGAGATTGGCTAATTCTTTTTCCAGCTGAATAACTCCCTGTAGAATTAAATTCACTACTTAAGAAATGTTTGAATGTGGGTTCTGAAAACACTGTAAATCAAAGTCAAGCTCTGCAGATGAAATTGGGTAGAAAGATGCTTAGCTGGCAGCTAAGAGAGAAAAAGATTGAATATTACATGTTTGGCTTTATTCCCATTCATATTTAAAAAGATTATGACCTTGGCTTTTTTTTTAGTGTTTGATTTAAAACATGTAAGAATAGTTACATGTTTTAACATAGGACTTCTAGAATAAGTTAAGCCACTTTGTAAAGCTAGGGTCTGTCATTACGAAAGGTAAATCTTTAGCACAGGGCACAGAGTTATTCTTCAAAGTCTGCTTCACTCACACGAGGCCATGCTGCACAAACTCAGCCGGCCCACATATGATGAGCAACAAAACGTTAACAGATACTTAAACTACACAACATTTTAAACAGAAACCTCTAGCTTGCAAGGCAACTTAAATCAGAGGAACCTTGAAAAAAGCCAACTGTTATTAACAGACTGGGAAGATACTTCTTACCTCATCAGGCCCAGGGCTAAATTCATATCCAATTGCAAAACACTTGAAACCATAGAAGGAGGCTTTATCATCTTTCACATAATCTGAAGCAGTTTCCAGTGAAAAAAGGGCTTCATTTCCTTTAAAAAAGCAAAAAGTGTGTGTGTCTGTGTGAGCAAGCACCAGTCTCTGTTAGTAAGGTCAAAATATGAAAGAACTTGATAAAATTTATTATTTTATCATATAAATATAAATAATTCTTCAAATCAGTTATTAAAAAAGAAGACTTTTTGATGGTGAATTCTTTATTTACTTACACAAATCATATTAAAAGCAGTACTATCAACAATAGAACCATCCCTAATGAATGGCTGTTAATTTCCATTATAATCAAATCCATTTCCTTAATCCTACCCTTAAGTTATATAAGCATTTTTTTTTTTCAATGATCTATCAGTTATTGAGTACCTAGGCTAATATACTCTGTTTTGAGTTAAGTAATCTTCCTCTGTGGTAAGTGACATTTTCTGATCTCTTAGCAAATTAACCATCCAACAAAAGTGGGTTGGAGTCAAAGGTAAAACCCTAAAATCATTAAGACCAGATTATAGGAAAAATGAGAAAACTTCCTTGTATGATTTTAAGTGTTTGAAAAACTAGCTATTGTTAACTGTTTAAAATTAGAATATCACAGAGACTAAAGAGTTTAAAAACTCCACTTTCTTTAAAAGGAAGGCATAAATATCAGAAATAAGTGCATGCACATGTACACACACACACACACACACACACACACACACACAAATCTTGAAAGGAAGGGCTTGAATCCTACTTCGGAAAGAGCATTTCCTGGGAAAATAGAAAATCAAATCCACTTTTTTTTTCTTTTGGAATTTGTTCCCAACTATACAGAAGACTCAGTATTAACTTTTCTCCCCTCAAAATCTTCAAATAACCACTCTTCATAAATTTAGAGCACACTATGCCCTCCACTCAACATACCTTATTTTTCTTAATTGAAACAAGACCCAGAAGTCTTTAATAATTTTCTCTGCAGTTAAACACATTCAATAATGCATCTTTAGTATACATACATGTATTACATTAACCTACAAAACATAGAAGAGATGATTCACCTGGTAACACTAGAACCATAGTAGGCCATCCAGAGGATCCTGAATATTTCTTTAATTCTATCCATGAATTAAGATTTTCATGAACAGTTGTCAATTTTGGTCCATATCCTGAGTTCTGAATAGTTCTGACAGGAATAAGCAAGCGGAGAACGTCTTCTGACTGTGCAGTACCACACTGAGGGTCAAATTCGATTGTCATCCACCTAACACATTCTGGGAATGTCACCTGGCAGTAGACAAGAAGATATAAATATATATGCACACAACTATATCTGCTGTTTATGTATAAATACATGTGTATGTACGCCTGTAGTAAATGAAATGGGAGAATGACACACTACAAAAACAGAGAAACGAAGTTAAGAAAACAAGACAGATTGTCTGATAATTCAGTTTTGGAGTATGTGATTATTTACATATTAAAAACAAAATCCAATTCAAAACAAATTCATACAACAATTCTATATTGCATAACAAGAAGCAGAGCCTTTTTCTCTTTTAACTAGCTCATTCTAGAGCTTAAGCAGGAAATGTTAAGTCTAAATATTTGCTTGTTCCAGGAAACAAAGATGCAAGGAAAACCAGCAGGGAGAATCTAAAGTCTTAGTATGGTAAAGTGAAAACTCACATCCAGCTGAAATATGGGGCCACTTTCCTCAGTAAGCAAAAATTGAAGAAACCAAAAGACAGAGATGGAAAGGGATGAATATATCTACAGGGATTTAACATGTCTCATAAAACAAGGTAAGTGGGGGGGAGGTAGTAGAGAAATAAACAATCCCAAATATATTCATTTATGTGAATTCAAATTCAAACAAACACATAAAATATGCATATTTTATAATATTAAGGAATTGCTCATTTTCAGTGTTATATCACTATAGTTATTTTAGAGGGTTCTTCCATTAGAGAAATACAGAAGAAAAATAACATGAATTGTTTTACGATAATATAAAAGGAAAGGAATGAAGTACAAAACAAATAAAACGGTTTGATTAAGGGCTTAAGACTTGAACCAGGAGATGAGTAAGTAGGGTATTGCATTATCCTGTCTACAACTGGGTATCTCCTATTTCTACACCAAACTGAATGCTTTGCAAGAACAAAATCAATTGAAAAAAACATGATTTGCTCTCATTTATTTACTAAAAGGGCTTGAATATAATAACTTTAAATTTTAAAATATTTCACTTTTATTTTTTATATAATATTCTGAGTAGACTATTTTCAATTTTCAGAGTTTATATTGTAGTACCAATAAAGCAAGTTTTACAAAGTATAATTTAAAGGCTAGGGAGATAGTTCTGTCTATAAAGAGTTTGTGGTCTCCAGGACCTATGTCAAACAACATAAACAAATGCTGGGCATGGTGTTACAAGCTTTAATTCCAGGGTTGGGGAGGTGAAGAAAAGAAGATCATTGGGGCTTGCTGGACAGCCAGGCTAGTGCACTTAGCAAGTTCTATTTCTGTGAGAGATCTTGTTTCAAAAACAATGTGGTAATGCTTAAGAAATAACTTGGAGGCTGCCTTCTGGTCCCTTTATCCATGAATAAACATGCCCACAGGAACACATATAAAAACAGTATTTACAAATTTTAAGATTTATATTCACTATAATTATAATATACAGCACAAAGTTCAGCATTATATGCTGCAATGCTGTTATTTTGGAAACAACTCTCAAAAACCTATAAAAAAAAAAAGTATAAAATCTATAAGGTAAAGTTCTGTCTCCCTAGATAGCCCATAGACCTAAGATAAAACTACTGATCTTAAAAATGAAGGTAACAATACAATGACTGCTGATGGCATTCTGCTATACTCATAGATCTTTGCCATGTTCATTCATCATCAGAGACGCTTCCTTTTGCAGTAGATGGGAATACCCAGAGCCAGACATCATACACACAGAGAGAGACACTGGAACACATAGCTCTAAATGGGATGTCTTCATCAAATCCCTCCACTGAGGGCTAAGGGAACTCTGCGGAAGAGGAGGTGGAAACAGTCTAAGAGCCAGCAGGGACAGAAGACACCAGAACAAGGTCCTCTAAATAAGCTGAGCAAAGAGCATACGGGCCCACAGAGACTGAAACAGCAATGGGGCCAATAGAAGTCTACAGCAGGCCCTCTGCATATACACCATAGCTTTAAGGTTAATACTGTTACAAATGTAAGGCTCTGACTCTTGTACCTTCTCCTGGGGTTCTTTTCCTTCTGTTGGGTTGCCTGGCCCAACTTTTGATGTTATAATTTTTACTTCATCTTATTATATTCTATGTTGTCATGTATGGTTGTTATCTCCTAGAAGCCTGTTCTTTCTAATGAGTGACATAAAGGGAGTGGATCCTTAGGGAGGGTAGGTGGGGAAGAACTGGAAGGCATAGAGGGAGGGAGGGGAACTGTAAATAGGATATAATGTAAGAGACAAGAATATATCTTAAATAAAAGGGAGAGAAGTTCTGTCTTCAGGCATTCTTTAGTCTAACAGTTCCTAATTATCTGTGGATTCTTTATACTTAAGTACTATAAAAGAAATGACATTTGTAAACATATGCAAAATACTCTTTCTGATTTCATTAGAGAATCTCAGATCAAGGTTGGGTTTGAATTTTGCTGAGAATGGCGCCCACCTTGTAGTGCATCACACAGGCAGGCTTGTATGGATGCTCACTCTCAACAACAGCATAGTGATTAGAAGTGGTACAAGCCGAGAGGCCTTGTTCAGGCTGGTTTCCAGTCGTGCTATCAGTTGACTGATTGGGGTTGAATGCAGGCGGTGCATACTTCTGATTCAAAATGGCAACTGAAGGAAGTAACTGCTGGACAAGGCCGAAAACTTCTACAGCAACCTAGTAGACATAAAAAAAATATGATTAAATAAATGTGAAAATCATTTTACTAATGAACTATTCTAATTGCTGGTAACCCTTATCAGTAACAATTTCCATATAGAGTTTCAATATTTTTAAACAAAAATGTTTTTAATGGGTAAGAATTTTATCTTAGTTATTTTATTAAAATAATCCATATCTTAAAACACTTTTTGTAGTCTACAATAAATAGCTTTCCTCAATATTTAAATATGTCAGAGACTCAATACTTCATAACTTTCTACATGTCTTATCTTACTACTGTAAAACACTCCTTTTCTTTTGTTTTTACTTAAGGTGGAGAACTGGAATCAAACTCAGAAATTTTAAAATAAGCAGGTAAGTTAATGTTTCTTTATATATCATATTTATAAAATGGATCTTCAAGTGTGAAATCAATATGTCAGTACACTAATAAGCAATGCGGGGAACAAAGAGGCTTAACTAATAACTTCTATCACGTGAGGTATTTTATCTGTTATCTATAACCCTAGTGCCTTAACGCTTACTATATCTTTAAAGGGAAGATATATCTTTAAAGGGAAGATATAAAATCTGCGAAAAGGTATAAATGGTAAGAGATCAAAGTTATAGAATTTAATTACACACCTTGGGAATAGCAGCAGCTACTGGTCCTATGTAGGCTATAATAAGGGGAAGCAGCATGGAAAACAGACTGGAAGAGCTAAGCAGTTCTGGAATGTCATCAGCTAAAAAAAGCATTAAAACTATAGTTAGAAGGTGGTTTTGTTATACTGTACACATGCTAAACTAACCTGTACCCTGTTAGTTTAGAAAGTTATGGTTGACATTAACTACATGTTTATAAAGGACTGGTTCAATTTATTGTAAAGGATTTACTACCATGTGTTATCTCAATCTTACAATAGATACTTCCCACATTTTAGAGGATAAAACCAAGGCACACAATAATTGTATATCTTATAATAAATNATATATCTAAAATGCTAGAGCAAGGAGCAGAACCTCGGGCAGTGGTTTTAAACACAGCTATATGAGTGACACTAGGCAAATTATTGGAAAATTATAGGAAAAGCAAGATAACATTTCTTCCCTGAGTGCTGTTAGGGTTAAATGAGTCAACACATAAATAAAACACTTAGAACAATGTCTGCACATATAAACATTCCAGGAAGCATTTGTTGTGACTGAGCTATTATGACTTCTATTTTTTCATGAAGAACTTTGCTGATAGCCATTTTTCCATGAACACAAGGCTTAAAAGATGAGCTAAGCCTAGACAATGACATTACAGGACAACTATCCTCCCATAAGTCTAGACATTGACATTACAGGACAGCTATCCTTCCATAAGCCTAGACACTGACATTACAGGTCAGCTATCCTCCCCTATTTGGGCTTCTACATCTGCTACATAAGAATAAATGATATATATTCAAAAAATACTTTAACACAGCCTAAACCTATGGGATTGACCAAATTTTTAGGGGAAAGGATAACACTGAATATTTGGCCCTAACAATTCTTTTGATATGACAGAGGAGGCCCAGATACCAAGAGGTAGGTAACAGGAGAAAGGCAGCAATGAGATTAGGTGGACATTTCCATCCAAGACAAAGTGCATGTGAGGTTGCACTACAGCAACCTGAACTAGGTACTGGAGAACAGAGAAAGAGGAAAATACCAACTGGCGTTTCCGGTGAAGAAACAGACCCAGGGCTTAATTTAGAAAAGTGGGTCTGAGGAGATGGGCAGGGTTATCGAGACATTTGGGTGAACTGTGATACTGAATAGTAACAGGATACACAGAAAAAAAAATTACACTACTAACCAGGAATAAAGCCAAGAAACCCAATTTAATCACATAGGATTTTCTCTTATTATATGAACTAAAAAACTAAAAGCATTGGGTAATTTGTTTAGATCACTGTAAAACAAAATAAAACAAAACAAAAAACCTTCCTCTAAGTATGAAGTGTGTGAATGATCCAAAATCAATACTTGTATAGATGGGATTCTACAAGGTCGCTCTCCTTAACTAACTATGCACAAGGGAAGAACTACAGGATCTAAACCACGACTATAAAGAAAGGAAAAGGACAGTCTTACCATCCACAGCAAGGGCTCTGTGCAACAGATCCTTAGCAGCTCGAACAACAGTGCTTACCACAGAGAGAGCTCTGCTACAGTTTTTATCTTCCTCATTGGCTTTACTTAGAAGTTGGGATTGTAAGTCTCCATCAAATTCACTCCTGTGACAGGAATAAACATGAAAATAATTTGCACTGGTAATTTTAGGAATTATATTCAGATCAGAGCTTCTCAATAAACTTGAAGTAAAAACCAATTGCAGTTAAGACATATGTGTAATCATGCTCATTTATGAAATTATAAAGACTTTGAACAAAAACAAAGAAGAAGAGTATAAAGTAAAGGCTGTTAGATTAAATAAACCTTTGGTGAACTAATATTTAAAAGGCCTGAGTCACGTTTAAAGATAAATTCCAAAGGGACCACAAAAGATATGAAAGGAAAGTATGAGGATGAAGGGAACCAGGTACTGAATTTAAAGAAGAGAATGCAGACAAGTATCATTACAATGGAGGGGAAAGAGTAAAATCTGAAGGAATGGTAGATGTGGGTCAGATCATATAGAGTGAAGAGGCCACAGTAACAAATTCATATTTCATCAAGAAAGAAGAATCAAGAGAGAATTGAGCAGGGTATAGTGGGTATATTTTTCGTTTTATCAGATAACAGATGGTACTGTTTAGAACAACAGGGAGAGGCTGTGATACTAGTATTTTACAAGTAAAGGGGTCGGTGATCAGAAGTCTCAACACAGGAATGACAGAAAAAGTCAGATGCAGAGCATTGGACTGTCAGGAACTATCAAACTAGATGCAAAAGAAAGACATCTAGAATGAGCAGGAGTTTGGCTATAATTGTATGATTACTAAGGACACATTAAACCTACAACATCTATTAGCCAACCACAGAAAGCATCTTTAAGGAGGATAATTGGTATGGTGACTTAATGGTGTGTTACCTGGAGTCCAACTTTCTATGTACAAATCCCTTTACCATAAGTCACTACAAATGTGACTTGAGAAAGATGTTTACCCACTCAATGCCTCAGTTCCCTCTTCTGTGAAACAGAGACAGGAAAAGTGCCTACTGTGTGGCTAGCCAAAGCAACTACAGGAAGCAGTAGATATGCAGCATAAGTGAATTGAATCAAAGTTAGGTTGAGGACAAAGGTAGTTAATGGCACTAGGACTATAGGTATGGTATTATACCAAAAAAAACCCTAGACATAATGAGTTATGTGTATTTTTTTTGCTTAAAGATTATAGTTTTCTGTTTTCCACAATTTATCTACTAAATAGTTTGCTAAAATAATATAAGAAAACCATACTATTGTATCGTGTGAGTCCTACAGGCTAATCTGAGCAGGTAAAAGATCTTTAAATATAAAACTATTTCTTCAGACTGGATAAAAGAACGAAGGCAATGCTACTCCCTTGACTTAGGTTAAATACTCATGAAAAGAAATGAGTAAATTCTACTTGTATTTTAAAGCACAATCAAGAAATTAAAATATAACATTAACAACATATATGCCAGTACAAAAGCAAAAAAGCCCAAAGCTTCAATGATATTAAAAGAATAACAAACATTTAAAAGCATTCACCTTTATAGTTAACACTGAATTTACATTTTTAAATGAAGATTCTTCACAGGAATTTGACTAAGTATGTGCTTATGTGCTAGGAAGATAAATTATGTAATTTAGTTTCATTATCAACTTGGCATGTTTTATACAACAGCAAATGTCACACACCACTTTAGCACATTTCATTTCTAATTATAAGTACACCTACCTATAGTACAGTATCTGTGGGATCTGCCCTCTGGTTTGGTTTGTGCCATTACTGCTCAAACTACATGTGCTGAAGGTAAAAGTCACTCCATCCGAGCACTGCACTGTTGTCATTCCTCCATCTCCATTGGCTGTACGACTGCCATAGTTCCTCAAGCGCACAGCATACTTAACATTTTCCTTCATGATGGAAATATAAGGAATAATATATCTGTTTATAATATAAGGAGAGGATGCAGAAAGAACTCTAGCAGTAAACTATTCAAATATACTGAAACTTTGTGGTCATTATAAATAATTTCATTAAATGAATTTTTAATGAATCTAATAGCTAATTCTTACTGAATACATTTTGAGTAACAGAAGCTGCCCTAAATACTTTATATGATCTAACTGAATTATCTCCAGTGTCCTCAGTAGGTACTTGCCAAAAAGAATTTGAGGTCCAGTTGTAAAACAACTTGCACAAAGTAACATAGCTAGTAAGCAGTGAGACTAGTAGATGATCATCAAATATGGGTAGTTCCTGTGCTTAATTACAAACATAAAAGATTAGTCAATGTCACAGTTTGAAAGAAAATGGCCCCCATAGGAAATGACACTATTAGAAGGTGTGGTTTTGTTGGAGTAGGTGTGGCCTTGTCACAGTAAAAGTAGGTCTTCTATGCTCAAGCTATACTCAGTGACACAGTTCACTTCCTGTTGCCTAGAGATCAAATGGAGAACTCTCAGCTCCTTCTCCAGTACCATGTCTGCTTCCACTCCACCATGCTTCCTGCTATAATGATAAAGGACTAAACCGCTGAAACTGTAAGCTAGCCCCAATGCTTTCCTTTATAAGAGCTGTCCTGGTCATGGTGTTTTTACAGCAATAGAACACTGACTAAGATAGTTATAAATACTACTATAAGATAATACTTTCTCCATGAGTTTAAGTTCTTAAAATAATTCTAAGTATGCAAAAAAAAAATGAGTCTATTGCATTTTTATTTGGGGAAAAATTTACTCAGAGACAAAAATATGCACACAAACATAGGAAAAATCATGCAAAACTGTTCAGAATATGGTATGTCGTAAAACAGAGTTACAGATACTCATGCTTTATGAAGGTTTTTTTCTCCATATTTGCACTTGAAGTTTTATTCTAATTGTACATTAGCTGTAGTCACCTGAAAGGAGGGAACCTTGCTTGAGAATACACTTCCATAAGATTAGGCTGCAGGCATGCCTGTAGGGCATTTTCTTAGAGACTGATGTAGGAGGGGCTAGCCCTGGGCTGGTGATCCTCAGTTCTATAAGAGAGCAGGCTGAGCAAGTCATGAGAAGCAAGCCAGCAAGTACTACTTCATGGTCTCTACATCAGCTTCTGCCTCTAGGTTCCTGCCCTGCTCGAGTTCCTGTCCTGACTTCCTTCAGTGAAGAACAACAATGTGGGAGTGTAAGTCAAATAAACACTTTCCTCCCCCAGATGCTTTCACCATGGTGTTTATCACAGAAATAAAAACCTGGACTAAGACAAAAGCTGTTTTTTTAAGACCTATTTTATGGGCCAGGAAATGATCGGGCACACCTTTAATTCTAACACTCATGGAGGCAGAGGTAGGAGGATCTCTGTAAATTGGAAGACAGTCTGGTCTACAGAGTGAATTCTGGGAGAGCCAGAGATACATAGAGAAACCTGTCTCGAAAAAAAATTCTATTTTATGTGCATGTGTATGTGCGTGTGTGAGTGCATGTGTGTGTGTGTGTAAATGCAATGCTGTGGCAGACAGAAGATCAAATAAGATCTTTTGGTGCTGGAGTTACAGATGATAAATAAGCCTCCTGACGTGGGTGTTGGGAACTAAAATCCAGTCCTCTACAAGAATATTATATGTTCTTAACCACTGATGTAGCGCACCAACCATCAAAGCTGTTTCTGATGAAGTCTCTGATGAGTCTCCTTTATACTTTAAATTCTATTCCAAAATGATATTTATTCACTTCAATCAGGAATAACTTCGTATTACTTTAACATTAATATTTCTTTAATATAATTTATCTCTTTTCCTACTTTTTATCTAATTTTATAAATTCTTGTATTTATAATATTAATATAAGGGCAAAATCTTAATGCTCTTTTCTGTATATTTATTTATTTTATGTTATGTGTATATGTGTTTCATCTACATATATGCATGTATGTATACCACGTGCATCCTTGGCGCTTGTACAGTTCAAAGAGTTCATCGGAAACTCTGAACTAGAGTAATAGATGATTCTGAGCCATCATGTGGATGCTGGGAACAGAACCTGAATCCGCTATGCTGTTAACTACTGAGCTACCTTTATGGCCCCATTAATATTAACTCTTAAGATGACATCTTTTCTTTGAAGCATTTCTGGAGCAGAATAAATTGGAAAGATAAAGGCTAATACCTAATCAGTTTCAATACTATGCCATACACGAAAGCACATTCTCTGCTGTCATTATTTAGTCAGTATAACACTACAGTATATATGCTGACTTCCTCACCAAAAATACAAAAATGATAATATGCCAGATATAAGAAATTTGACATTGGAGAATGATACAGCACTTAGCGAAAATGAGTAAACACTACTCTGCATCTTTCCTACTTATACTGTATTTATCCTTTAAAAAAGTTAACTCTGAAGGATTATATGAGCAAGGGGGGTCAAGATAATGACAGAGAAATCCAGAGACAGCTGACCCAAACTTGTGGGAATTCACGGACTCTAGATTGAGAGCTGTGAAGCCTGCATAGGACTGAACTAGGTCCTCTCCATGTGGGTAACAGTTACATACACTTTTTTGTTTGAGAGGCCCCCGGTTGTTGGACCAGGATCTATCCCTGGGTGCATGAGCTAGCTTTTTGGAGTCTATTCCCTATGGTAGAATGCCTTGCTCAGCCTTGATACAGGGGCAGGGAGAGGCTTGATTCTGCCTCAACTGGGAAGCCTTACCCTTTCTGAGAAATTGGTGGGGGTGGATTTGGGAGGGCATGTGTGGGGAGCAAGAAGATGGGAGGGAGGGGAAAACTGTGGTTGGTATGTAACATGAATAAAAAAAAGTTAAGTATTTCTTACCCTAACTCTAAAGCTGTCTGACAATAAAACCTAGTGATTCTTCCTAGTATACCAGGAGTTGGATATGTGCAAAACCAGAGTATAATACAGTACAATACCACAAATATTACATTGTAGTAGGCAAATACATAAGTAGTTGAAGTAGTATATAACAGATAACTTAGCAGAAGTCACTGTTAACACTGTGAACTCACGGACTACTTTTCAATATATTTTTAAAAGATTACTTTTATTTTTAATTGTGTATATGCATGTGCATTTATGTGGCAGTACATACACATGAGTGCAGATGCCTGAAGAGGTCAGAAGTGGGCGCTGGGTGCCCTGGAATTGAATTTAGCAGTAATTGTGAGCTACAAACATGGGATTCAAACTCACATCCTCTGCAAGAGCAGTCCACACACCTCATTATTGAGCCATCTCTCCAGTCCACTTTTCACTAGTTTTAACTGTATAATATTACCTCTTAGCTAAAAAAGAAACATCCGTTTGAAATTACCTTTAACGGAACAACTTTGTCCAGTCTGATTTCAGCTATGTCACTGGGTGAATCGTCTGTTGTATAAGTTCCTTTAACTAATTCTAGAGATGTCCATCTGTGAGAATGAGTTGAATCTCCTGCATGTTCACTCTAATGAATATATAAAAACAAAATGCACAAGATGTTTAACTTTATTGCAGGAACAATTCTTATTATTATCCATTATTGTTTCTCGGTAGTTAGTTTATTGGCTTGTATATAAAATTAGTCATGGACTATGGAAGATGGCTCAGTAGTTAAACAACTTGACCCCAAGTCTGACAACCTGCGTTTGATCTCTGATAATCCCCACAAGGTGGAGAGAATTGGCTCCAACAAGTTGATCTCTGGTTTGAACATATGCACCTTAGCATATGGATGCATGTGTGCCCACACGCTCACATACACAAATAAATGTATAAAAAAACTGAAAATTAGTTATTAGCATTTCTTTATATGTCCTAAAGAAAGATTTTGCTACTCTAAGCTATTGACTTTTATTTAACGAAGAGATTAAAACATAAATTGACCAGTATTCTCTTAGGTCTTGCAAGTGTTTGAGTATCTTCATGAGACACTACACACACAGTCTTATCAAGTAGATGTTAATTAAAATTAATTGTTCGAAAGAATCAGTTAAACAGATGCTATTTACAAGAAACTTATTTTCATGTTTTTGTCTCATTATTAAACTTTGTAAAAAACTCAAGCACTTAAAATAATTTTGATCATAGAGAAAAATACATCCACAATCAATAAACACTATCTTTAGTTAGTAAGAATTTCCATTAGCATTTTAACAAAATTGTTTAGCCTTTGAAAGAGGAAACAGTATAATTATCTGTTCTGTCACTTTAAGAGACAAGCCACGCCCACTTCCTTCCTACTTGCAGCCTTAGTCTCTCTCTTCTCCATCTTCCTCAGGAAGAGGCAGCTTCCGCCTTTCCCCACTTCTCCCCTTCCCCCTTCTCTGTCTCTGTCTCCCTCTCATCTTCTCCCCTTCTCCCCTCCCTTCCATAACCACTAAATAAATATCCAATTCACCCTACATGGTGTGCCTATCTGTCTCTTGCCTGCCCGCCGCCCATATGGCTAGCTGCCAGGGAGCAGCCACCTTTGGAGACCTACCATGTGGGACTGGCTGCTCTCGGGACCTGCTTGCCCCCTGCCTGCAGGGGATCCCGCAGCAAGCTACTGGGGATCTGCAGCAATCTTTAAAAATCCATTACAAATACTGTCCACCTAAACCTAAACCCTGTTCTAGGCTCATGAAAAATGACAATAGCAGAAAAAATATTACACAAGACTCGGAATAAAAAGCTTAGCTATCTACTTCCCAGTTTTCAATTCCATTTAAAATCTCCCCTTCTGAAATTACAAAAAATAAAAAAATGAAATAAGGAGAAGTGTGCCAAGATGTTCCTAAACAATCATGTAAAGTAAGTCTTTTGATTCTAATTAACGTCCATGTATATGTGACCTGTTAGATTCTGGAGGTTTGAAGCCACTGTGATTTAATAATGGTAAACTCTGAGAACCACACAGCAAGAAAAATGCTGCAGGACTGATACTCACATCATCAACCA
Organism: Bramus lutescens; assembly: GCA_001685075.1. Classification (NCBI taxonomy): domain Eukaryota; kingdom Metazoa; phylum Chordata; class Mammalia; order Rodentia; family Cricetidae; genus Bramus; species Bramus lutescens. The sequence goes on along the minus strand of LOEQ01003627.1, from coordinate 237,343 downwards.
AGACCTCTAATTCATACTCATGTATACCACCTCCTCCATAGACAGAGAAACCAACCACAACGATGCCAGGTTTGTCTACTGCAAAACAGATTGCATCTGGGGATCCATTTCCAGTGTTCCAACTTCTTCCCTGACTTGTTTTTGTGAATCGGTTAGCACTGGCTTTTACAGAGTGAAGAGAATTAAGTCCATCAACCTGTGAATAACACATACAAGTCTATCAGCAGCTGATAATCTGTGTATTACTAGCAACATCTGAAACAAAGTATCTTATGGATACATGTTGGCTAGTAAACATTTATCTGAATGAAATATTTCATATTAAGACAGGATTTTCAAAATCAAGCCACAATCTTTTTTGGGGAAAAATAAAAACCAGAAGCACCAAATCATTTAACATGTTCAAGTTAAGAACAGTTAAGAAAGGCAGTGGGCAGAGAGAAATAATTATACTTCACAACATGTAAGGTACCTAGCAGTGTTTCAAGGTGACGTTACCAAATACTTAATATTTGATACTTCTTAAATTTTGTTACAATAGCTACAGAACAAATGCATACTTGTATGTATACTGACCTATACACACAAGAACTGTTACAATAATAAAGTTTAATTTATGAATATCTTACCATAATTACAAGAACTATGGTATGCCATAGATGAGACTAAGATTCTGCCCAGTTTTCATATGCATTTGTGTATGTACCTGGAGACAGAATAAAGCTTTGGCACCTTTTGTTCTTTAAGTACCATGTATTTATTATTACTAGCCTGACTTCCAAATATTACTTATCACTCAGCAATGGAACAACTGGTACCAGTTCATGGACTTGTATGATGTAGCAGATAAAACCTAGTCTAAGAAGATAATACATATTTTAACATACTTTAATAACTTGGGTATGTTAATAAGGAAGCAGTTAAAAGATGGGACTGAAGTAGGGAAATGGCTCTGTTAGTAGTATCTGTACTATGAACATAGAGACCTGTGGGAAGATCTCCAGTACCCATTTAAAAGCTGGAATGACAGCAAATTTGTAAACCCAGCAGTAGGTTAAATGGATAGATGATAACCTGGGACTCTCTGGCCAAACAATCTAGCCAATTGTTGATTCCCACATTCATTTTGAGATTGTGTCTCAATAAATATGGTCAATAAGGACAGAGGATGGCACCTAACATCAACTCGGGCATCTACACACACACACACATTTAATTAGATATACCTGAATATATATATGCATACACACCACATAAGTGCACATGTGTGTGTGTTACTCTTCTTTGCTCATTTATCATTCTGAAACAGGGTCTTCCTAAATGACCCAGGCCAGCCTTGCTTTGCTTCTGCTTCTTAAGTGCTGAGACTCTAGGCATGTACTACATTGAATGATGCTGTTAAAAGTAAGAAGGTAAGGCTGCCTTGGGAAAGAAACTGACATGAAGTGACCATCAGAAATGAGCTTTCTTCGTACATGGGAGCCATGATCAGCTCTTCAAGTAGGTAAGGATTAAGAAGACAGCGGATCATGTGAGAGACAATATGATGGGGCTTTAACAGGAAAGAGATGCTTCCCTTTAACATCTGGAGAGGAGATTTGTTAAAACTGCTAAGTAAAAGAAAAAGTTACTATAGACAGGTGATGGGGGTAAATGGGGTGGCAGGTCTAGAGGAGAATCTTTAAGGAATCTCCTGAACAAAGGAGAATGCCTTACTTTTATATTGTGACTTAAAGAGACAGGGTATCTGTTCTACAGGAACATGTGCTTATTTATCCCGTTTTGAAATAGAGCTCCTTACCTCAGATCCTAGGGCCGATGCTGTCAGTTCGCTGACAATACTGGCCAATAACCCACAGGTGTTCGAGACCAAGTGTGAGGAGAAGAGCTCATTTTCTCTCCGAAGGCTGTTTCTCACTGGAAGCACAACAATGACGAGCATCTTCTCTAGGACTTCACGGAAGCTTGTCATCCCCGAGATGTTCTCTTCACTCTGTGACGTACAGGAAGAGAGAGAACAAAAGAGCACTGATTTACTTAGCTTATCCTTACAGAGCTTCTCAGGTGTAAAATTCTTTCCACTTAATAACCTAAAGTTCTAGGCCTGAATTATTTCTATTTTTAACTTATAATTTACATAACATGTTTTTATTAGCTTAGTGACGTTTTCACGTATTTTTCTTATTTGAACTACATAGCAATAACTATGTCTATCTCCATGGCAGGCAGACAATTATTCATTCTTTTAGAAACTCTCATCCTACAAAGTAAGATTTCAGTAGAACATGAGTCTATAAAAATCAATCACAGCTACTTCTTCTATAAAACTATTACTTGATTTAATTTCTGAAAGAAAACAAAGTCCCATACTCTACCAGTAGAAAACTACAGGATAAGAAATTAGAATTTAATTAAAATCCAAACTCCAAAAATATTTTTCAGAAAATATGGTGAAGATTGTAATTCAGTGGCTATATGACTCCAAGTTCTATCATTTATTACAATCTCATGCGTTTTAACTCACTGTGAGGTAGTCACAGTGACCAATCAATCTTTCAGTTTTACCAAGGACTGGAGAATCAGACAATTTGGTATCTAGTTGTAATTCTTTCATCAAACTTTGGCTTTCCTAAATCATGGGTACTATTTGCTGTGGCTTAATTTTCAAAACCACATTCTTAGTCCCTGGATAAGTTCTTTCATAATAATTTTACTCCTTAACTGCCTTACACACAAAAATATTCATGAAACTGTACAGTCTGGGTGAAGAGGGGCCTAGAAACTAAGTTAGTTTCTTCTCAAATCAAATATGTAAATGAATAATTCATTTAGAAATTACATAATTTTCAGTTAAAGCAATCACTAGCAGGACTATCAATTTCCTTCTTACAGTATACCTTTAATGCCAGACAAAAAAGCTATTTAAAGATATTTTTTATATTTTAGTCTACTATTATGAGCATAATTACTATAACATGTTGGTTCATTTCTAAACTAATAATTTTTTGCAATTAAAATAATCCATTTTTTATTTACTAAAACTCAAGTTGTATTGTATTCCTTCTATCTTTTCATTCTCTAGAAACTTCACCTTCACAGAAAGTCTGCTTTGAAAAAAACTCAGTCACTAATTGTACTTCACCAAGAATCTTGCGGTGCTTCCTTTAGAAAATTGTCTGCAGGAAAAAAGTCTATGCTTGTTTTGTTTCTAATTAGTAGTTGTCAAGAGTAATTTAAAAAGCTGCTCCAATAATAGTCCGCCAATATGACATGGTAGAGAGAAACATGTCCAGAATCTTACACTGAAAATAAACCATTGCCAAAGTCCAGAGGCTACAGATACAAAGCAAAATCATCATACAGAAAATATGGCTAATTAAGACTTTAGAATGGTTTAATCTGACTAAAAAAATCACTTTAAAAGCTAATATATGAAACAATTGTCAAAATTTTAAAAATATCTTTAAGCTCAATATAAAGAGGAAAACATGCCCACAAATTTATCAAACGTCATTTGTGATGTTATTTGACAGCAAAATAATGTATGGCAGCATCGGCCAA